>JARJLU010000483.1:0-47233 GCA_030272975.1 Sparidentex hasta
ATATATATATATATATATATATATATATATATATATGTTTAAATTCTCTGACTGTGGCGTATGTGTTATGTTTTTCAAGTAGATCTAGACTAATGGTGAGGTTACTGATAGACAGAAGACAGCCAACGAAACAAACAAAGAATTCAAAGGTAGTTCCATATACATCAGTGGCAGCACGTCACCCAGGTAACAGACAGCTGCTCTTTGAAGCTATCCTTGGCTGCAGCTAGCTGCCATTAGCTAATTACCCCGTGGCTCAATTAGCAGTGGAGCCAGAGTTTGTCTGGAAGGGACTCGGCAGCCCCAAGAGTCAACATGGCTGGGACAAAATGGCCGAACACAGCCTCCAAGACTGATGGAGGCCAGTTTGAAGGCGACAGATCCAGTGTGGAGGTGGTTTACGGTGGCTCTGACCAAGACTCTTACTCAGGGGGCAAGAAGTGGCAAGTGAACACAGCACATAGAGCTGGAACATTTTCACATCTCACCCTTAGAAATAAGAGTTTATTTAGCCCAGTCCAGAGGTGACTGTGGAAAGACAAACCAACGTCATAATATGTTTCATGATGAGTTATGATAAAAGAGCCAAATTCAGATGTTGTGTCTTTTGCTAAGTTTTGCTCTTCAAACTAAGAGAGCTTGATAAAGCCACTGGGGCAGGATGGGTCAGGGCTAGCTGCTTAGCATGCTAACTGCTGTAAACATCTCTGCAACACATCTCACAGACATGTTTCAACATAATCTCATCACAGTTTTTTTTTTTTTCACACAGTTGATAATTAACCTTTTGAACATTTTACACTAAAATTCTGGCCATATCTCAGAAATTGCCCCATTCAGAATACTTTTGAAGTCTGTTATTCTACTAGCAGAAAAAGAATTAACCGCTGCATGTCATACCACAGCAACATTTTTTTTTTTTTTAACTGATCATTTGGATGTCATCCAAAAGACATTTTCTCTCAGAGGCTCTTGAACACAACGCGGTGGATCAGACCAAATTCCGTCTGCGCTTCGTTGTCCTTGCCCATAGATTGCGCTTAAGCGGTCTTATTGAAATGCCAAAGACACGACTCCTCTCCTCAGTGTAATCCAGTAAAGAGGCTGCGAGTCGTCCTCACCCTTTCATCTCTGCTCATGTCTGCCTCTGCACTTACTACAATTCACATGTCCCCCCCCCCCCCCGTCCTCTCGCCAGGCAGGCTTTAACGGGGGGGGCCCCGCTGGTGGAGCCTGGTGCCACGGCTCCCTCAGGCTGCTCAAATAGGATTTCGCTGCACTCGCGTCCACTTCTCCTCCAAGACTTTCTGGCCTTTCATCTTCAAGGAGGGGGGTCGCCTCCTCCGCTGGTTTTTTCCCTTTTCCCGCGCACACTCACGTCTCTGTAAACGCACGCGTCACCCTCTCCTGCTCTGTGTGATTCTCCTCCTTTGTGCGTTTGCCTTTTAACTCGCACCGCAAAGAAAGTGACCGTCGTGCTGAAACAGGTGTTTGTGTTGCAAATTAAGATTCAGATCGCGGGCTGCAGGGCGAGAACAATTCGGGAATCATGTCATCCACGCTGTTTTGCATTTTCTCTGCCCTGCAAATTTGTTCACTTTTCTGAATCAAATAAAGTTCACCTTGAGCGATGCCAGATTATGTCCTTTCCTTTTTTTCCTTTGTCATTTGATTTGTATTTAGGCTACAGGTCATTTTCGGACATATTGCATATTTTCTCAGATGATTCAATCTAAATGACAAAAGCCAGGTTCCAGGCGCATCGGTATTCTTGGAAACGCGTCGGTAACCATGGAAATGGGTCAGTAACTATGGAAACACTTCACAGCCATGAGAAACACATCGGTAACCATCGGCGTAAAAGGTGTTGCAGGCAAAACAAGTCAGTGTTTACATTGTTGTCCTCGAAAATGATTATTCTCCTTCACCTGTAAGAGAACAGCAGAGTCTTGACCTGGGGAAAGGTTGTTTTGTCTCTCCACAAGGTACAAATCTGTGCAGTCCTGGCTGCATTGAACAGCATCAACTGCATCACCCCGTAGCAGGCGTTTCTTCATCCTATTTACCGCTTCTTGTGTGGGAAGGCATGTAAAAAGCGAGGTAAACGTTATAAGAAACCCTTGTTTGGTCTGGGTCCAACGTTACTTCCCTCACCTTGTTCGATGAAATCCTGAGATTTTTTTGTTGTTGTTGTTGTGTGGTGTTGAGTGTTGCCGCCCAGAGAAGCTAGGATACTGGCCGCGTGCTGGGATAGGCTGAAGGTAACTGAGTTGGTGCTGCTTCCTTGCGTATCTTGGGGAGTCCATAGATAGATGGCATCCTGTGGTACAGTCGGTAATATAATGGTCTGTCAATGGGTTTGTCCTTTTCCAATTTGTGCAGCTGTTCTATAACCTTGTGTTTGTACCTACTGGTAGGATATTGCCTCAGAGCCTCACAGGTGTTAGTATCGCTAAGCAGATAAACGACTTCGGTATGGTACTCGGCTGTGTTCAGCACTACAGTGCCTCTCCCTTTGTCTGCCAGCAAGACAGTGATGTTCCAGTCTCTTTTGAGTGATGCCAGGGCCTTCTTTTCCTCAGTTGTGCCTTTGCATTAGCGAGAGCAGCTGATACCTTGAAGCTCAGTCGTAGATGTTCTGCCTCTGTGTCTGCCAGCTTGTTGTTTCTGATGGCTGACTCACTTGCTGTGATGAGATCTGCTGCTGGTATCTGTTCTGGAGCTACTGCAAAGTGCAGTCCTTTGGCAAGAACATCCTTCTCTGATTGGGTAGCAAAGGCATTTCTTGACAGATGAATGCCATATATTATTTGATTTAAGAATTTAAGTATTTTAAGTGTTTGGTGCTACAGCAATTTTGTCAAAAATCAGATGTTAATTCACAAAAAGAAAGAAGACATGAAGTGATTCTTCTCTGTCCCTGAATTTGTTTTAGGAGAACTGTGTATTCCTTTTATGAAAATATTGTATTTTTATTGTTACGGATCAATACAGGCACAAAGTATCTTTAAATGGTTTATCGAATGCAGTGCAAATGTTGCACACTGTCTGCTGATTGTCCTGTGGACACACATTATCCATTGCACAGATTTAATGCATCTTTCTGTACTCTGGCTTTTGCTATATACATCAAATGATGTGCTGCTTCATTCTTAATTTATTTGAGCATCAAATTTATTTCCTTATATAGCTTTTGGCATACAGTTTATTGGCATCACATCAAGGACCAACATTTTTTTTATAGAAGAGTAAGACAGAAAGAGAAATCCCCATAAATCATTATTTGCGTGTGAGTAGTCTTTGACAGACAGGATGTGTGGTAAATGGAAGTCAGTATGAGAGCTGTAGCCATACAAAGCTGTTAACCTTAAGTTTTTTTTTATTGTAAGATAAAATAAAGGATCCATGGTTGTCGACATAGACTGTTGTTTTTGGAGGGAAAGTCATATCTGTACGTGCAGAGTGCATCAAATGACAATCATTCGCTCAAGTATTATACTTACCTGTCGAGCTGCTGTCGACAGTAACACAAAGAGGATGTTTTGTACATAACCCCTTTTCTACCTCAGAGTGCTAAAGACTTATATTAGCTTTGGCTGAAGACTGACACGCATGATGAATTTGATTTCATGTGCGTCGCACACGCGGGACAAATCCATGACAATGAATGTGACCTACCTAACCATGAAGCCTTATTTTAATCCAAGCTGGAAATGCTTTGAATAACTTGAGTCAAATATTTGAGCTCATCCACAGTCGTTATGAACCTACACCTAATATCAGGGAATGATTCAACAAACATGGTGGAGAGGTGGAGATCAACATATACCATTATATACCAACAGACCATCACCTTTGTTACTACAGGGCAGATGTTTTACTCAATTGGATGCATTCAGGCTTTCTTGTTATTTAATATAGCAGGAGAAGATTCAAAATGTTGCCGTACAGCACGGTGATAGCCACTCAAACGAAACACACGGCACATAATCTTCCGTTAACCTTCCGTCTTGCTCCACTCAAGCACTTAGAGACGCTCTCAGACACTGTGAAAGACTGAGGGTGAGTCTAACGTGCACCGCCATCGTAGCCATGGGAAGTGTTTGCCGAGTCTGTCTTCTGATTGATTGACACGTGAAAGTGTGTGCACTCCATAACAGCTCACTGATGCCTTTTCTGCACGTAGTTTCCTTTGAAATTGAAATCTGGTTTGTGAGGAGCGTCGCGGAGCTCGGCATCTTTCTTTACATCCGTGCATGCGTTGACCTGTTTAAAGAAATGGAGGAAATGTTTTTTTTTCTTTCTTTATCATAATTTAAACAGGTATCTCAGCACACCTCAATCGGCCCGGTTGCGGCTCAGCCATCCCGTTGCCCCCACGTTGCGGCGTATCCCTGAACACACCTGTTGTAAAAGAGTGCTGCAGGCTACACCCTACAAAATGTCCTTCCAAAAAAAATAAAAATAAAATACAAATAAATTAGCATTCATTCCCTTCTCTGTCAATCACCATTCTCTTTTATCCTTGCCGCAAACCTTTTCAAGTTTAATTCTGCCTGTGAGTGAAGAGGGCAGGAGAGAGAAGGGGAGCGGCGGGAGAGAGATAGCTCCCTGACATGTTTCCCAGGCCCCTGTCCCCGTCTGTGCTCGCGACTGATAGGCGAGAGTGGCTGTGGGACACATTCATCTTCAACGTCAGGTTTTATACCCGGATTTTATCAGCGCTTAGACAAGAAGCTCCACTACAGGCAAAGCCTAAAAACACTGGACGCCAGGGAGAGACATTGTATGGATGACCTCATTTTAGATATTCAAGGCTCTTTTTTTTTTTCGACTTAAGGGGCTGCCAAACAGTCCCTCTGAATGAATGTGGAAAGAGCGGGATAGGGAAGCTCATCAGATAATAGAGGCAGGCCTCTCTCTGTACATTTTCTTCAATCTTGTCTCAGGCGTGCGCTATCAAAAGATACTGACTGAATGCCATATCTTTGAAGAGGCCCGGGAAGCAGTTCTTTATTTTTCTCTGGGGGATTTGGAAAGAAAAGTCATCACCTCGCTGACGGAAATGAGGGATTAAACATACAGGAGCTTTTGTATTATAGTCAGGGAATCCATTTAAAAACAGATTTAAGCCTTTTAATTGATTTGTCTGACAGAAACGGTCATAATCCGAAAGTTTGCGTCTAAACACTCCACCGCAGTTCGGTGTACGCCGACTTCTTTGTTACTAGTCTTAAAATAATCCTCCTTTTCTTTTAAAGACTTGGCCAAAACAAACAACTCTACCATGTGCAAGGTGGCAAAACTTTAGATATGTTTCTCTATTCTCTACACCACGCAAAAAGAATATCTCAAAGTCTGCATATCTCCAAAGCGCAGGCTATGGCTGAATTGCCAAGAAGGGTAGAGCACAGAAGAATGCCAAGATCTGATGGAAGTAGTCCTGCTGGATGCCGTTTTATATTCTGCTGCCAAAGTGTGCAACCTCGACTTGAACCAAAAGGGATTTTATGGAGATGAAGATATCGGAGGCCTCTGACCGAGAGAAGCACTTTGTCTGTTATAAGATAGCATGCAGACACTGTGCTTTCTGCACTTGCTATGAGACTCAATGCTTCCTCAGTGATGCAAATAGACCTCATGTTTTATTCAGCTCCGAGTGATGAGAGAATAAATTTGATTACAGGAGCAGGTGATAGAGAGGACGATGTTGGGAAGCAGATTTGTGAACGCAAAGAGGAGCTTAATGCACAATTAAGGCCAGACAATATCAGATTAACATGTTTGCAATAATGCTTTGTGGAATTAAACAGTAACTTCTCTGTTGCCTTTTGCTATACTAGGAGTCTTCTTTTATATTTACATTTTAGATGACTGGAGAAAAACAGGAAGAAAAATAAACATGACTCATACACGAATATACAGTTTCGGAAAGTCTGAAACCACTAGCGAAAATACGCTATATAAAGACATGTTGAAATTGATGGGCGTTTCAAGTTTGCACTCACTGATATTATCATTTCTAATGAAAAATAAGAACGGTAATACATTTAAATCAAGTGCAAAATAGATGTATTATGACTATCTGTCGATGACTTTTGGACTGATACAGTATAGTCCTTACTGTTGTCATTTGTCGCCTCTGAAATGCATGAAGTGGACAGCCAAGTCTTCTCACCAGCCAAGATGCATTCTCACTATGGGTTCACCCCCCAAAATCATATTAGCATCCAAATGTTGCTAAGCTAAAGCTTGCCGACTTTACCCTTTGTCTGGCTAAATTAGTGGTTCAAGCTGTATGTTTTTCTTATGCTGTACATGTAAAAACTAGGGACAAGAGTTAAAAATGTGTAATATCTATAATCTCTGTGCAGCACATCAGTGTAAACTGCATAATCTCTTTTAAGTGAATAGAATCAGCAGGTCGGGGTTCTTCATGGGTCATTTTGTGATTTCATTTCAATTACTTCCCTTTTAAAAGTTGTACCTGACTGTCACATAATGTCAGCATAGCTCGCTAACCCAGTAGCTTCCCAACACTTGAGTCAATGGAGCCGAGTTAGCTTCTGTTAGCGTGACCAAAGCTTGAAGCTGTCTTGCAAAACATGTTGGGTTACAATTCTTAGAGTCTTGCAAACATGCAGTTGCATATCAGATATAAGTACGCTGCGCTACCACTTGCTCCTTTCTTGTGATCGTCAGCCATTTATTTATTTATTTTTTTTTCTGGTTCTGAGCTGGGACCCAAGATTTGGAAATGTGTATCTGGTCATATAGTGACCGCCCTCAACCTGCCAGTGTTTGGAATGGCGTCAGAAGTCATTTCGATCCTTGCCTGATTAGAGTGAAACTTCATCATCTGGATCATTCCGATCCAGATATGGGCTCCATGTGATGTGGGCCACCGTTTGACCAACTCCGAGTCGATCCTGGCTACCTGGAAAAGATATTAGTGTGTTGTCTGTGCACACTGCCAGCACACTCGCCCACAGCTGATATGATAATGTGCATATGACTAAGTTGTTCATTACACTGCTGCCAGTGTTGGTGTACTCCCTGTCTCTCCATCATGGCCTTTTTGAGGTGACACTACTGTAGCTTAGCTTTAATTACCCTCCCCCCCATTTTGACAGTGGATCTCCGTGATCTCATTGTTACTTTAATGTTTTTTTTATGCTTTTAATCTGAGCCTTGTCTACTGAATTATTTATATCACGCACTGATTCTTCACTTACATTTTAATCACATTTATATCTATTCCACCTTGCGTTCCACTTGTGTGACACCTCCAGTGCTAAACTGGCCGGGGAATAATCAATTTGATATGCCTCAGCAGATGTACAGTTGCAGTATCACACTTTGGCACATCATCGCGGTTTTCTCAAGAGTTCTTTGCTGTGTAGGGCTCAGTGCGAGTCAATAGTGATCTAATGCAGAAAGGAAAATGTAAAGTAAAAAGGGAGCCCATGAATACTTTACACGGGCTTTCCTCTGAAGGAGAACAGTGACAAACGAGCTAACAGAGCATCAGCATTTCATTTCCACGGTCCACACACTCGCAGAGCCTTCCCTTTTTCCTTTTTATCTCTCGCTGTTAATCTTCTCCTCTTTTGAGACACACACTATGTGGCTTAAAGCTTCCATTGAAGCCAGGAGAATGTGTGTGAACAAGTGTTCCACGCACAAGTCTCATCTCCCCCCGTACCTCAGCAGAGCGCCACGAGGACGTAACCACGAGGCTGTAACCACGAGGTGCCGCTTTACAGAAACGTCCTCTCTGTTACAGCTGCAATAAAAGGGAATTAAATATAAATGTATACAGTCGAGAGAATACCGCAGTTTAAAGGAAAGCAAATGGTGCGGTAAAGGGTCGCCTGGGTTCAATAAAAATATCCTCAAGCTTCACGGTGAACACATCAGGAGAGCCGGTCTCCCTTGATTTTGTGAATTATGTATGTGGGCATCAGTTTGAGCTGTTAGGAGGAACACACACACGCACACACACACACACACACACTGTCTCAATGTTCCTCAGCTTTGTAGCCAGTATACCTGACACTGTTGGAAACTGTTGTAATTTAGTCTTATAAAAGTTCAGTCGCTCAGCGGTCTTTAAATGAGGCTTTACAGTTTTTAGACGGAACAAATAAACACCATTTTGACAGCCCAAGTTCTGCGGCATCTCCGCGGGCTGCCACAGGCATTAGATTAAAAGTCGCCGGAGTTTTCTCTCAACAGCAAAACTGTCAAGGTCATCCGCTGGGAATCATGAATTCCTGCACCACAGTCTGTGCAAATCCATCAAAGTACAGGTATAGTATTTCAGTGGATAAGTGAAGTTTATGACATGTTGGCGGTGCTCTGGATACCATGAATATTTATCAAATTTCATGGCAATCTGACAAAGACTAGACTTCGGTAACATATGGTAAAACCTCCGCCTGGGTGGGCAGTGACCTATCAATGTAGCATATGTCTGCATTCAATTAACCCAGCGATCCAAGTTCTTATTATGCATGGATAGACAAAATGTAGTTTACATTAATTAGGCTATAAATCAGTAAATATGCCTCGGTCCTACTGCTAAGCCATTAGATGTGGAGCGAATGCACAATCAAGCCTGATCAATGGACACAATTAGCTCACAATGTCGCACATTGCAGACTTATACACCACAATTAACGCAACAAAGACGGAGAAGGAGGGAGAATTCAGACCTGGTATTACCATCCGTCCCGAGTGATCCGATCACAAATGGACACATGCGTCTCCAGTGACCCTTGTGACAAGATCTCACATCTCTCTATAAGCAAATAGACAGGTACATTACTGGTACAAACATTATTTACACACAAGTAAAGAGAAATCATCATGTGTAATGTCTGCTGGATTAATAAGAAGGCGCAAATAGAGAATTTGTTATAGAGTGTTTCACAACATCTATAAAATAAATGATGGAATTTGCTCAAGTGTCTGTCGCTAGCAGAAACCAAATTGATTTATTTTTGTAAGGCACTGTGGGGACTTTCTCCATGGGGCCGTCAAAGAAGTAGTCTTTCCTGGTTCCACCTCCAAATATGGTTTGTGTGATCGGTTCGCAAACGTTGTGGGAAATCACGCCTGATGCACGTTTAGTATAGAAATTTCAGAGGCGGAATACACACCCAAATTTTCTTCTCAGTTGAAAATAGTAACACAACGGGGCAGATATACTCAGCTGTTACAAGTTGTGTATTCAAAATCTCCATCAAAATATACTTACGGTATCAAATATTGAGTCGTATTAAATATTAATTGTGTTCATCAATTTTCTAGGTACAGTTAATTTTAGTTTGTACACTGCTGGGAGTTTTGTGAATTTCCCCCAAGGTATCAATAAAGTCTGATCTTCATGTTTGCTGTAAACCTGAACAGCAAACTCACGGGCATTATGGGCAATGAAAACAGCTATTCAGTAAACCCAACAATAAACTCTTGTTTGGGAGACAGATTCGCAAAATTTAAGTCTGCAAAGTTACTACTGACCACAGTGATAAGGTAAATGTAGTGGAATTGAAAAGTAAAACATTTCTCTCTCTGCAATATAATGGAGCGGAAGTGGGAAATACTGCTTTAATTCAACCAATGGGGCACAAACACATTATGCCAACACCGCAGGCCACTCACCTTCACACTGTTGCCTCTGGATGAGAAGAGTCATCCAGTCAAACAGTCTTTAAATTGTAAACAGTATCCACGTGGCATCAGTATGTCCTCTATGAAAACGGGACCTTGAGGAGCAGGCGGAGATAAAGGTAACATCCTCCCCAACATACTACACTTTTAAAACAACTTTTCTCTGACTAGTTTTATTGGAGTGTTTGTCATCCTGAGACAACTTCATAACAATGATACTGAACATTTGAAATACAATTATGACTTGTGACTATGAGTAAATGGTCAAAACATACAAGTAGATGTGATCTCACCACTTCTGTTGGACTTTGGTAAGGTCCTGCCTGCCCTGACCGCACGTCACTGCTGTGGACCACACATGTCAAATTCATGATGACATCAGAGGATCACCATTAGCATTTCTCCCCCAGCTTGACATGAATGTTTCAATGCACTGTACAATGAAACGACTTGCATTCATACATTCATATGCTATAATATCATCAGGATTTTCAAAATGCGTAGTTTGACATGACTTTCGCGTCTATGGTCACATTTCGGTGGGGTTTTCGATTTAAACATTATTCTTTTGTTGTCTGTCATTAACATTTTCAATTCATTAAAAAGACAGAGGAACTTTACAGCAACAACTTGGCTTTATCATGGTGGCTTTTTGCAAGGTAAGTTAAAATGATATTCACCAAAAATAAAGATTACACAGTTCAACAAAAAAATGCCACCTTTTGGGGAAAAAAGACAGACATTTGGTGTCTTACAACATTCTTTGTTCTCAAATCTGTGCCAAGTAAGGCCTCTTTCCAGACAAATGAATGAAGGATCACACAGGATAAGGTTCTGAAATTGCAGCAACAGTCTACCAGCAAGCCCGCCGTGTGGTCTTGTCAAAATGGAAATATCCATAGATTTTCAATTTGTATCGAAATTGCGACACTCCTTGAACCCCCCCCTCACAGTTACAGCAGGAAGAATGACACAAATATTTCTACACAGGAGCAATTAACCAGCAGGAGCTGTGCTAAGATGTTATCAGCACTGAAACCATGACAACCCATGACAACACGTTAAACAACCCCAGCTGTACGTCCTGTGCCTTCCTTGTGCGTACGGGCTTAGAAGCAGCCATAGCAGTGGCGTATTTCTTAGAGAGATTTTATTGGACAGTTGGAGTCGGGCTGAGAGGCCAGCAAAAGATGACAACACTAGAATTAAAGAGGTGTGTCTACAGTGGAGAGTCAGCTTTTCAATTTACAGTGGCCTCCAGCTGTCCACGTACAGTGCATGAGGGAACTGTAAGTGTTTGAATGTACACCTGCTGTCTGGCTGCAAAGCTGAAAGATGACTGAAGCTGAAGGGAAACACAAGTCCTGAAATAACTCTGGCTCTGAGAACTTTTTCCTGATTGTATAACTGTAGAAATGTTCTCCTACCTAAATAGAAAAAAAAAAAAAAAAAATCAAGAAAAAAGTGCCACATTTCAACCTGAGGCTTAAGAAATAGGACAGAATTTGTACCTTTAAAAGAGCAGTTGAAGAAAAACCCATGGCAGGCAACAACATCTACTGAGGAAGACACAAGATGTGGTGTTAATTGATTTTTACCCTCAAACTGATAATACATTTCCCTCTCCTCTAGAGGAGCCCCAGGCCTTTTACCACAGAGAATACTTGACAGCCTGTTATTTTGGAGGTATTGGCAAATTTCCACTATACTGTGAGCGAAAAAGGTTTCCATTGTCTCCTCGGAACATGACCTTGTTGGAAGGCGACCAATTATTCAAGAAAAGCTACGACGAGATGAAATAATCACAGATCAGAGATCCCAACTGCCTCTTAAGGATTCGAATTCAATGGAAGCGTTCTGTTTCATAATGTTAACAGCGAAATGCTTTTGAAAGACAGAAAAATGGACCTTGAGTTGTATCAAGGTTTTCAAGTTAAAGGACAAAAGGCACCATTAGTGGTGACACCCATAACAACACATAGGGCCCTATTTAGATGGTGTGTAGTGCTTGGTCTGAAGCACGGTGTGCTATTGCATTTAATACGTGTCCAAGTCCATTTTGCCAGTTAAACGGAGGATAATCTGGGGCGCAGAGGTGGGATTTAGACTCTGAATTAGTCATGGGTGTGTTTTGGGCAGAGCATTAATCAAACCAATCTGTCGTCTCCCACTCCCTTTAATGGCCAGGTGCACCAGGGCCTGGCACATATTAAGTGGCTCTTGTCTTTGCTGAGAGGAGAGGGATGTGATCCTCGGCTGCTGGACCCTCTTCCCCACTGTTTCACAATCACCTGTCCCATCAATAAGTCGGTACGACTGCATATGAAAAGATAAAATGATATTTAACTGAGGAGCGTGTGAGTGTGTGTGTGTGTGTGTGTGTGGATCTTGGTCCGTGGATCAGTCTCGACTGGTCATAAATAGGATGTGTGTATATGTGTATCTGGACATTAACACGAACACCTGGGCCAGAGGAACAGCTGATAAACTTCATCGATTATTTAAAACTCCTGACTCGTTTCTTCTAGCGTGTTTAAAACTCCTGCTTTTAGTTTTTGTCATCAAATGTGCCAAGATACTTTTTACAAAACATTACTTCCTTTATGGAAAAGTTTAAATAGCAGGAAACTGACTGCGCTTTTTGACTTACGACCGTTTTTCTGTTGGTCTTTCTTGCCGCCTCAAGACAGCAATCCGTCACCGGCGCGCCTGACCACACCTCACTTTAAGACCAACACTCCTGGGGGCGCAGGTAGGTTTGCTATTTACGCAACGTGGGCGCTGGCCGTGAAAATGACAAGGAACGAGACATCTCAACACACGCTGCTCACTAAACCGTATAATTAGGCGGTTCAGCAAATACGTAGCAAGATCCTGTTTGCTTCAAGCTTTTTCAGAAACATATTTCAATGTACATTTTCCCAGAAAATAAGAATATCTGTGATGATCACGCTGCCATTTTGTGTCATGCTTTGAAGTCCAGGCAGATCAAACTGTTACATCTGACTGTACTGATCAAATATAAATCAAGATTCTGGCTGTGCGTAACCTATTTCTCACCTCAATTGCTGTCGGAAACATATTTTGATGTACGTTCAGCTGTAATATGACCGAGCCATAACACCAAGCCATAGGGTTTACTGAATGGATATGAGATGCAATTTGTCCCTCATTTTTCATGCATTCGCCTCACTAGGATGTGCACCACACATTATGCTGCAGCACGTTAGATAATAGCGATGGTTCAGATTTCACATGCAAAATGACATTTAGAGCCATATAACATGGCTCAACACACTCTCATTTAGTTTTAATATTTTGTTATATTCAACAGGTATAAATAGCAGGTAAAGAGCAATGAATAAATTGATGGCTATACATTTCCAAGAAACTTTCAGCAGGTCTCTGCTCTACTTCTGCTAATTATGCAATTCTGATTTTTACTCTAACAGGCCAATAAATTGAAGTGAGATTTTGCAGCTTGATTACCAACTTGTTTCTGCAAAATAGATTTAAGTTTTTAAACCATGAGAAAAGGTTAAAATGTCGCTTGATTCTTCATTATGAAGTTGTATTTGTTGGTAATGAGCTATTTTTGGTGGCTCACTATAAAAATTAAAAAAAAAAATTAATTAAAAAAACAGTGCCATCTCGGAAAATTGTTCCAAAGTTTGAGTGATCTGCTGAAATAAATAACTGCTGAAGTGAAGACATTGGTGAGAATACACATGGTTAAAAAAATGTTTTCAATTTGCTGACAGAAGCTGGGCAGAAACTAGAAGATAACAAAATAAATAAATAAAAAACAAAAAACAAAACCCTGTAATAACTCTTGTCAATTTAGTGGGCTGCTGATGGAAAGTCAGACAGAAATACGTTTTCTGGAAGTGTATTAAGGAACTAACCAGCTATTGTGACTGCTTATTGGAAAATGGCTTAAAATCATGTTGGGGTCATTTCCAAATGGATTCAAGCCAATTAATGTTGGAACAGGGGGCTCATTTCAAAGAATGTTTAGATAAGTTACATGGTTTCACACCTACTGCCATGAAATCCTCTGACCTGTAAAATTAAGTGTTATCATCCATTTGTTGTGGGGCTAAATCATACCTGATCCAGCAGCAGAGGAGCATCAACAGGTTTCCAACAACTTGAAACAAGAACTGTTTATGACTGGGTCTTCCACTTTATTCCAATTCCAATTTATTTTGGGAAACAGAGGTCAGATGTAAGCAAAGGGGGGGTGGGGGGTCCCAGCTGAATCCAGCATGCGGGGGCGTGTTGCTAGGTAATGATGGTGCTTTGCCGGAGAGGTGGATAGAGACAGTAACCTGTGTATGTGTGTGTGTGTGTGTGTGTGTGTGTGTCAGCGGGTGCTGAACAAACCGAGTCACAGATACCAGGCTGCTGGCAGCAGGAGGGTCTGGTCCAAAAAACACTTGTTTGTTCATTTATAGATGATTGGATGGTCCCGAGGGGCAGGGGGAGAGTTTCAGCACTGATGGCGCACACTTAAATTACACGCAGTTTGCTTTTCTTTGTGACGAATAAAACACAGACAGAAATGGAGGCAAATCTCCAGGGTGTCATAAAAGCCTGAACAATATTTAGGGCTCTATGTCGGACGGCCAAACTTCTAGTCAGCCATTTCCCAGAAGGTTAGAAGAAACTGTGTGGCAGGAAAGAATAAAAAAACATGTTTTCTCTCACACTGCGATCACTCTCCACTCTTCTTTTTTGAGTTCTACTTCAGCCTATGGGGAAATTTATTATATGCAAATTGGCGATCTTTCCACGAATAAAATGTTGTTTTATTCATTTATTCATTGTTTATGTGTGTCATGGCGGGAATGAAGTAATTTCTGGCTTTTGTGCTATCCAGACACAAAACTTCACCAGCTCTAGGTTCCTTGTGCTGTGCCATCGTTGGGTCCCTCTCTACAAGAAAGGGGGTTTTCTTTGTGCCTGTGGTAACATCAGAGTTGTGTTGGTGAACTTTCAAAGCCTCTGAGACAGCTCTCGATGTCAGCTGTTGTGACCTGCATGAGGCAGGTCATGGTAGAAGCCATGTAGCCTGCAGCTGTGTAGCCCATGGAGAGAAAAAAAACGATTTAACACCAAGAGGATTTTGCCATTAGTTATTTAAAGTGATGATTTTGATGGTTGGTTTGAGGTTGTATGAGGTGCTTATCCGGGATAAGTGCCTACTGACTGCAGGAAATACATCTACAATGGATATCTATCTATCTATCTATCTATCTATCTATCTATCTATCTATCTATCTATCTATCTATCTATCTATCTATCTTTTTGTATTTTCATCAAATTATTTTTATTTCCCCCAATACTGCGTATGTATTGAATATATTACTTCTAAATATGGATTTTGTTGATAGAGAGAAAATGTCAAAACAAATTCAAAAAGACTTCAAACTGTGGATGGAGGTGTGAGGGATCCCGAGGAGTCATTAGATCTGCAAATGCGTCTTTAATGTGACACATCTCGTCTCAGTTCCCTCCTCCATTACCCAACCTATAATCAATGCATTAGCTTCCAAAGCACCAGAAGATATGAGTAATTCATCGTTTTTTTTTCTTTTTTTCTTTTTATTAATTCATAATTCAAGTGGTGCTGCGGTACAGATGCAAACACGGCTCTCTCTACAGCGGCGCGCTGTCGTCTCCGTCCCCAGTATTTAGTGAATTTGTCATGAGCGCTGTGTGCTGAGTCATGCCTTCCCTGACCATCTGTAAACACGCACTGTTCACACCACTCCAGGTACTCGAGTACTCCAAAAAGGAAAATACACATGGGTCAACTGTGAGCCTCTTTCGAAACTTCAATTCACAAAGCACAGAATGCGATCTCCTCCGTTTGTTAGTGTAGTGTGCCGTGAACTCACACAGTATCACCTGTTTAACAAGCAGCTGCAGAGTGTTTACCTCTGCAAACCACACTATCGTTTTCCCCAGACTGGGTCCAAAAGTCTGAGACCACATTGAAAATCTCTAATACTATCATATAATCCTCAAAATCATCAGAGACTTTCTGAGGATTCATTGAGCGCATCAAAGTGCCAGATGTGAAATTGTCATGCCAAACAGCACCAAACTCACGGCTAGCCCCGAGGTTTCTAAGTGGGCAGTGAATGTAACTCTAAGTGGCGCTGAAAAAAAAAAATCAATACATCAGGCTTTGTTCCCTGAAATATATTTTCACACGGGGACCTTGATAAATTTGTACGCCTCAACAGCCTGAAATGTAAAACCTCTTGTAGTCTGCACTAACTTCAAAAGGTCATGTCAAGGCTTATACATGCTGCACCGCTGTCTGACTTCCTATCTGGCTCAATCTTCTCTGTGCAGCTGAGTCAAAAATAGACTTGACGCGTGGTCTCCGTGGAGCAGAGCGGAGACCTGCTTCTTGGCCGGTTGCTGACATGCGCAGTGCCGCAGCTGGTCGAACTCAAACTTTGTCAAAATCAGCCTTGGTCGGCTCCAGCCGTAACACGACATGCCTGGTGGAATCTGCCGGTAAATGGCATATTCTCTACTTGTTATTCTCTTTACTAGCTTTTTGAATCAGATACTGTATCCCAGAATATCATGGGTTATAGCATAAACACAAAATTAACATATTGTATTGCACGTTAGCGTTGTACTTGTCAATCAAAAGCTCTTCTATCGACCCACCTGGAACTTGATATGGCTCATGGTGACATCATCTTTAATCATCACATGCTATAACTGTCATTGCCCTGTGGCTAATAACAATCATCCACCTCTTTTATCTAAATTCTCCATCATCAATGGGGGCTGCAGGCAACTTGAAGTCCTTATCGTTGCTTATTCTGTTGTTAGATCTGTGGAACTATCGTCTTCCTGGTAGTAAAATTGCAAACATTGTCAAACGGTTGCCAGTGTTCACAGACCACCCCCCCCCACCCAGCTCACATGCAAATATTTCATATAGCTGCCAGTGACGTCTTGGATAAACAATCAGCTAAACTCTGCAACCATTGCAGTCTCTTGCGATAAAAATCCAGAGGATTTTCTGTCCTTTGCAAATCAGATGGCCAGCTCTCGTTGAGGTCACCGATGATTTCTGTCTCGCCGTGGAGTCTGGGGCTTGTTCAGTCTTAATTCTACTTGATCTGAGTCCCGCATTGGACACAATTGATCTCAAAATCCTTAGAAATCACCTTGAAAGCTGTGTTGACATCAGAGACAGGATAGGAATTATGCATTAAAATGTCTGAAAGCAACAAGACAACAGGATTTGTTATATATTTTGTTAAACTGAGTACTCACATTATTATCCCAGATATTTCCAATCCAACAATGCTCCACCCCACCCTGATTAGTCCATTGCTACTTCCAGGATAGGTGAGTTTGCCAACAAGACTAAACTTAACACAAATGAAACATCGTCTGACAACATTTGTGCCTGAGTCGCATCGGTGGTTGTTAAATGGTGTTCTCATCACAAGCAAAGCGATCATCCATATTTACTCAGGTTACTCATTTAGTGTTTATCCGCCCCGAACAACCAGATTTCTTCACTGCACATTAGCAGTAAACTAATGTTAGTGAGCAATGGCACGCACCAATTAAGCTCTCACCAGAGACACCGGTTCTCTCTCTTCTTTTCCCTTCTTCTCCCTGTAACATTACATTCATGACGTAAAGTGTATTTCCCCTCCAGCAGCGGTGGTCAGCATTACAGCATTGCAGATCACTGCTGAGGTCAGGTTGATAAACAGGAGTGAAGGTAAAGCTACTTTTTAATCTCTCACTTGACTCTGGCCGGCTCTGAGTGGCTGATCAACTTCTATGCCCCCTGTTATTCCAGACTTGGTATACAGTGCCCCATAGCAGCAGAAGTTATCATTTGTGCATTGCATTGTACATTATGGACACTGCTATTATCTGTTTTTTTTTTTCTCTTTCTCCGTTATAATTGGAGAAATCTTCTCATTCTCAGCCCCGCTCTCATTGGGGTCCCGTCATTGTCCTGTACTATTTTCCATATATGCCTCCCCTGGGTCAGATACTCCACAGGTATAATGTTAATTCCCGCCGTTATGCTGACAACACACAGTTTTATGTGTTTTCTTATGCTGTGGCCTGTCTCTGACATCAAATGCTAAATCTCACGAAACTTCCTCCAGCTCAGAGGGTCCAAATCTAAACTTCTTTCATTCACTCAATAAGTTAGAGATAGCAAGATACAAGGTAGGATTCACTTATTCAGTTTTTGTTTTTTACAACAAAAGGATGTACAATGAAACGTGTTCCTACTTCACATGACAGTCTCAACTGACAAGCTTTAAACTTTGGCAAAAACCTTTGTCTTTCATGCTAGGAATGTGCTAAGGTCGTTTTTATCTTTGTTTTTATCTTTGATATCTTCTATCTATCTATCTTTGATGGTTGTTGAATTAATATTTATTTTTATGAATTGAAGTTAAGTGGAAATACAAATAAACAGAAGGTTGTTGAATGTATGTTATGGAAGGATGTATTCAGGTAGCTCTATCTGGCACACATGGTTATATATAATATATTGGATTGGGTTAGTAGTGGAACAATAGCCAACCATGAATACCCTGTGTGTGCATATGTGGCTCCATAATAAAATGGAATTATTACAGGAGCAAATTAAACTCAAGCTCCCAGCGGACTGAGATTACTTTGCCATTTCATGGCTCCTGCAGGGGATCCACTGTCCCACCCAGACACCGTCCCACCCCATCAGAAACCAGGTCTTCTGGGAGTTGGAGCAGAATGGAGAGCTTATGCCCACCCACTCCCCTATAGACCAAGCAGGGGCAGCCATAGGATAGGGCACTTCGAGGCTGGGTTTTAATGAGATGTCAGAAGAATTAGGGCTGGTATAAATCCCCCGTATCCCCTAATTTCCCCCTCATTAATAACACAGAATCTGCGCTCTTCAAAGGAATCCCGCTGTGAAGCCTCTTGGTGGGGAAGTTGGCCAGAGAGGAGAGAATCTAGTTCCAGAGTGTTATAGCCTCCGCACATTATGGACCTGTGAGTGACACGAGGGGTTGGCCCCAATGCACGATCTGGGGTGCAGAGGAATGGTGCCATCAGGTTTATTAGGACCAAAGAGATGTTTTTTTCAGCAAGTGAGCTGTTCCACCTATCATCGACCCTGGTTTGGCTGAAATAATTCACCTTGTTAGATGTGAAGGTATCAGGAGAGAGACTGGGGAAGAACAGAATGTAGAGCCCCATTTTCAAATCTACAAAGTGAATTGAGGATTTATTTCGACTGAACTAAGAGTTGGTGATTACTGGTATAGTCGAAGGATCAAAGAAGGTTCTGTTGTGTTTTGTTTAACTGTGAAGTTTTAACAAAGTGCGATTTACGAAAATGAAAATACGTTTGCTTCAGATGGAGCATGTTGCCTTTGGTGAGTGTTTGCTTCTGGTTAAATGAAAAGGATCCTATTCTTTAAAAAAAAAAAAAGAAAAAAAAAAGATCTATCTCTGTATCTTTCCATAATGTTGTCTGACTCTCAGAGTCTGTCAGTGGAAATAAAGATGCTTGTTATGTGAACTGAGCATTGAAAGTGCGCCATTGCTTGACGGCCACAGACTGCAGCGGGTTTTCACTCAATACTGGATTTTCATTAAATTGTTGTCCCAATTTGTCCTTTCGATGCAAAACACTTTCTGCTTAAAATAGTGGACAGAACCACAGCGACATCACCCATAGGTTTCTGAAGAGCCAGCATGGAGCTCAGTGTGGGTGGCGCTGACTATCACCATCTTGGCAGTGCCCGACTCTGCCTAACTCCCAGTTTATCGAAAACAGGCGAAGAGCACTTACAAGCTGTCTGTGTTCACGCATAAAGATTAGCACATTTTGCATAACACAACTCCTGAGAGTTTGATTGTGGGTTCATTTGGCACAAACTGCCAGAATAACTTCTGGTAGCCTGCCTCAGTGTTTGTGGACCACAATGTCAACGTCTGTCCCACCAATGCAGACTGGACAGGGAGTCCATTTTACCATCTTGGCTCCCTAAAGGTGTATTCAAACATAATGAGACGTTGCACGTGCTGTGATTACATACTAAGTCAAAGATGAGCCGACAACGTTGTGATGAGAGAGGATGAAGGTGCCTGCAGTTAATTTGCCCCCGGCCCCTGCAGTATGTTAACATGGCCCCGCTGGTTCTGGCTTTGGGCATGTTGTTTTGGGCAGTTCAACAAATGGCCACTTTCTGCTGAGAAACAAAATCAATGGTCTGTTGTTTTCGAATCTCAAGCTGAGGACCCCGTTTGTTGTACTGACAGACCGGTAGCAGAGTGGACAGTGGAGTGTAAATAGTCAACTTTTCACAATGATAAAATGTGGTCGAAACGATGCTTCTATCTGAGTAAGGGCTTTCCCAACTTATTTACAACACCAGCATTACTCATGGGTAACGGTTTTATTTCCACTCAGATTTCTGCAGTAGAAAAATACAATATATTCGCTGAGGCAGCTGTCATGATAATTGGCCTTTTAGAATCCGTTGGCCCTTTAGCGGAGAGCTATCGATTTCATAATCACTGCTGTACTTCTCTCGCTGACCTCTACTGTACATGGCGAAGGCCGAGACACCTTGTTTCCAAGAGCATAATTAGAATGGATCTAATATCTTTTTTATATGCGCCCACGGCTCAGCTGTAGCGCGCTGCTGCCTCCCCCCCCCGCCAGACCTTTATTTACCCGAGTAGGCCTGCTGCATTTTGATAAGAGCCTCTGTCTGGAAGAATTAATGTAATGCCTACCCAAGGAGAGGGGTTTCAATTAGGGAGCAGGACAAGTTAGAATGGGATAAATTCAGCAAAATGCACCAGCACCTCATCACATACATGAGAGGAATATAGACTCCTCCACACTTTTGAAGCCTCGTGCTTATTTCTGCCTCAGTGATTAGCTCTGTATGCATCCGCGTTCGCAGCATCATTTCCATGCACGGCATCCACCCGCCTTTAGCTTGATGGACTGTCATTGTGTACAGACTGCTGCTCAATTGTGCACATTACCCACTTATTCTTTCCGTGAGAGGCGTTGTTAAATGCGGAAAAGTCCACGCGACCGAGCAAACTTGTGACGCATCTGGAGGAGTGAGTTCATTCATTTTTTAGAGAAGTGGAACTTTAGGCTGGCAGAGAGAAGGCTTGTGCTGCTCCTGACGGATGGTGCCAGCCTTTACCCGTGAATTCCAAATCACCGGCCGCTAATTACGTGGAAAGGCCACACCGCAGCCAGACACTCTCTGCAAGAGCCAGACAGCCTGTTAGAAGCTTTCATTTAACAAAATAAGCAAAACAGTGAAACAAGAAATGAAGTATCACTTATGACATGAAGTGAAATGTACCTTTATATCTGGCCTGGAGCTCTCATCTCCTTCCCCGCTTTCTTCCCCTCTCTCGTCCCATCCTGCTTTCTTCTTCGCCCCTCTCTTCTTTTCTTTCATCTCCTTCTCTGATCCCCTCATTCTCACTAAGAGGAACATGAGAGAGAGTGAGCCCACAGCGCTTCAAACCTACAGTGGAACACGGCGTAGAGAATATTCAAGTCTGGGGCTGCTCTGTTATGTTTTGCACACAATTGACTCCATCCTGACCAAGGAGCGGTAGCACTCCAGTCTCCAGAGACACGCTCCACCCTCTGGTTTGACCTTTGCGGATTCATACAGCAGCAGGATAATGACTTCAAACACCTCAGCGCTTTGCCACAACTACAAGAAGACCAAAATAGACTGTCGTGGACTTCCCTCCAGTCACTTGACCTCAGCCCCATCGAAAATTAACACCCATTTCAGCATTTTTTGAGACATTATAGAAACTTCTTCGGAACACTGTGAAGTCATGCTGTGATAAAAGCATTCATTGGGTTTTTGCACAAACTTGTGGAGTCTTGTATGATGTTGTATTTTCCCACTAGTTATTTGCCAGTAAGCAACTTCGGTTAGCTGGTGTTTACACAGACACTTTCTACCACAGGTCGCATTAACATTAGCGCTTAAATAGCTCTTAAAACTTAACTACTGGTTAAAGTAAATGTTTCATGAAAAGTGTCCAGGAGATGTGTTTGACTTTATGGAGCAGTGGCTTTATGGGTGGCTCTGATTACTGTTAAATAAGGAAATAGCTGACATAGTTGCCCCCAGGAACCAGGCTTTGAAAGTAATTCGACAACATGTAAAACTCTGGCTAAGAATATGAGCCACTCAGTCCAGCGCAGCATGATTTAATCATAGTATCCCTTTACACAAAGGAAATTCATCCAATAGTTGCTGAGCCGTTTCTGTCTGAAGCTGTTCACATTTGGTTTTACCATCTTTCCCGAGGGATCCAATCACAAGTGGACAGCTTTAGGCCTGTCAGTTCATTCTTGGTGTTAACACGCATCTCGACATACGTCTCCAGTGACCACGTGAGATTGGATCTCACTTACCCGCTCTATATGCAAATACACAGTTAAATCACTAGAACAAATGGAAGTGATTTTTTTTTTTCTCAAAGAATGTATAATGGTTGCTCATTTTACAAGTAGGTCCAACTAGTTAATGCTGTGTTGGAGGACAGCGTTTCACAGTTCATGAAGTTTCTCCTAATGCAATAAGTCTTAAAATTGGGCGACATAAGGTGAAGACATAACCAAAGTTTTTCTGTCGCATTTTGAGGTGCGAGGGATTGACGTTAGCACGACTTTTTTCGAGGATGGTACCGCCGCCGTAGTTGGGAAACAGAGGGGAGCTGTCACATGAATTGAGACACTCCACTGTATAATACACCAAGTAAAACCTCTCCGCAAAGATTCAGATCTTTGTGAGGTCATGGCTACAGTGGTGAAGGCTGTGAACTTCACGGTTGGGTGATCTGCTCTAACACACCGACACTTCCAGTCCCTGCTCAAGGAAAAGGACTGCTCATACAAAGATATCCCTCTAGTTATGGAGCACTTTGTTGGCTGCTTTGATGCCATTACGGCCTTTCTGGCCGAAAAAGGCCAAGACTATCTAAAACTCGAGGATGAGAAGTGTGTTGTGAAAGTCCTGTTTCTCGCGGATATTTCCGGACAAAGTTTCAGGAATTTCAAAAGTATGCACCAAAGTTTGCTTCCTTGATCAAACTCGACAGCTATAATGGACGTGAGCTGGATTTATCTCTGAGTGACTGGCTGGATACACAGGAGGTAATGCAGCTGACTGAGCTGAGGAGTTCACTGTTGGGTGGCAAAGTTTTTATATCTCTACCGGAGAAGTTAAAGCTGCCTCCGGAAAGTTGCATTGGCTTTGCTGACTGTCTTCGAATCAACATATCTCTGTGAGCAGATATTCTCACACATGAAGAGCTCAGCAAATGAAAGCAGGGCCAGGGATCACACTGACTGGCAGGCATCTGTTTATTTGCAGCACACACGAGTTTGCATTATGGCACACTTTGTCCCACTCCATTCTTTTCTCAGTTGTGGATGTTTTCATAAGGTAGCGGCATTCTTTTTATAGTGAACGTATGTTCTGTTACGCTTAATTCTCCCTTTTTGGTATAGCTGATGAACACGATTGTGGTGGTAAGGTTAATGATTTCAACTCAGATGTGGATGGCAGGCTTGTGGATTGCACTCATATATAATCAAATCGTCCTGATTATGGGAGAAAAATGTTGGTACGTATGTTACATATATAGATGGAGCATTGGAGATTTAACTTTTTCATGTGGCATAATAACTCAACTTAATATTAACCTTGATGTTGATGTGGCACACTGATTAACAAGAACATTTAAAAATGGCTCTCCATATGAAAGAGGTTGCAGAGCCCTGATTTGGACAGTGTGGAGAATTTCTTTTCTAACGACAAAGAAGTAGCCTGATTCCATTTTGTTTACTGTGTGTGTAATGTGACAAGTGAATCAATCAATGAAATGGTGTCTTCTTTAAAAAGAAATGTGTGTGAATGGTGACATCAGCTTTGTGTTCAGTGTGTTCAAAGAGCTGCTAAATACGGAGGTAAGACACACTTTAGACGCCGAAGCAGACAGGCTGGTGCAGCCACGCTGCCACAAACTGACACTACTTACAAGGATGAAACAACTTAATGTCTCGCATTTAATTACACATTAACCAGAAGGCACAGATGATTCTGATTGATTCGGAATAATTCAGCCGTTTTGCAATGCTTGTTCATTTTCTCCCAACAACAACTATTATAATCACACGATTTGTAAGGGAGTTAGGGGATATTGTAGTTACTAGCTCAACGGTTAGTTCACTGCTAACACTGGCCGTTAGTTACATTATTGCACACTCCATGAAAATCAGACTGTGATTGTAGCTTCCTCTTTCACAGAGGATGGCAGTCGAGTAGGTGGTCCGTCAGTGTGAACCAGGACGCTAATGTACACACTGCGAAAAGAACCAAATGTGAAAAAGGCCTCTGTGAAGTAGTGAACCACCCAACATTGCCGTCACTGGAGCCTCTAGGTGTGGCTAAAATTACCAGTGAGTGTTTGGTAGACATACTTTACATCTTAAAAGAAAAACAAAACCCTAACTCTTCATCTGCATGGGGGGTTTGTTTTGAGATTAGCGCTTGTTGTTTGACTGATTTGGTGTATTTGGCTGACCTTTAGAATTTGATGAGTTCAGGATGAGTTAGGCGCTTGATTAGTCTGCCTCGTTCCAGTTTGATTTCCACAATTACACATAATTTGTGTTCATTTTACTTGAAATTAACATGAATATGGAACATTGCACCAAAACAAAACTGGATACTGAAAACACGCAACTGCTACTTAAACTTATTCTGATAATTTTTTTTTGACTGCAACTCATGATAAATTGACTACCCTGAAATATATTTGGTAAAGAAAGCTTCTTGTGCAGCGTGGCTGGGATAACCTACATACTAACAGCCTTATAAAGAAACACTGCTGTATTTATTGGAGAAGGCAGGCTATTCTTGACAGCCATCTTTGTAAGAAGGTGGGTGCAGAGATGCACCAGACACAAGAACTCTGCTTTAAATCTCCCTAATTGCAAATGTTTTAAACATCATCATCACACATCATAAAAATCTCTTCCCCAGAAGCCACCACATTTGTCTTGGCCCTTTTCTGGTCACACTATCCATTCATACTGAATTCCCCTCACTGTTCCTGCTTATATTTAAATGAAGGGTTGATTAAAGTTTAAAATCAACATTTGGCACATTGTAACACAGGCTTTTTCTTCAGCCCAGAGACTTGCCAGTCAGTTTGAAGTTGGCAGAGCAGAGCGTGAAGACATCAAGGGGGCATGGGGTGAATCTGTGGCTTTGACTGTGGAGATCTGCTAAACGCTTTCAGAAAGCCACACAGTGACAACAGCTGGGCTCACCCTCAGTCCCACTTGTGTCCCTTTTGACACTTAAGTATACTCCTGCCTTTTAAATCACCATCTGCCCCAGATCAGGAAGTATTGCTCCTCCATGGGTGGAAACTTCCTGCTATGATTTTGCTGATTTTGCTTGAGGCAATGTGTCTTTTTCTCATTTTACTTAAAAGTTGTAAGTATTCTGTAGAGTGCACAGTGCACTGTATCATCACCAAGACTGCTGGCTGAGGATTTTCAAGTTCTTACTAAATCATGTGAATTTGTGTGAGATTTATTATTTTTTTTCCTTGCTGGCTTCAATCGCTTTTAAAGTCTGCCAGTCAACACAATCACCTCATCACAAAATAAGAACAGATTAAACAAACTACCATCAATGAAGTGAAAGAAAATAATCATACCCGTGTGATGACACACACACACACACACACACACACACACACACACACACACACACACACACACACACACACACACACACACACACACACACACACAAACTCACATGCCCACCACACAATCTGAACCTAGATTGGTGCATTCAAGTCTAAACAAGCGACAAAGCAATACAATCAACACCTCAGATGGTGATTTACAGCCAGAGCGTTTTGCTTTTTCTTGAGAAGGCTATATATTTTAAACCATATATATATATGTATTAAATCACGTCAAGTGCTACAAAAAAAAATCATGTAAACTATTGATTAAACTTTACTTTTACTTTACTTTTTTTTAAGTAACAGATGTTTTCTTCCAGCAACAGGTTGAAATCAACTGATAATCAATTACCTACCTTTTATGTGGGAGAAGGAAAGATAGGAATGACTCCAATCTGAGAAGCTTTTTGTTGAAAAATGAATACATACACATGCACACACACACACACACACACACACACACACACACACACACACACACACACACACACACACACACACACACACACACACACATATATAAAGAGAGAGAGAGAGAGATAGGCAGATCGACAGATCGATAGATTGATAGATAGATAAAAAGATGGGTGCAAATATAGAAAACACAGCTAAATACAACAAACGGGACACAAAATGTGTTTTTTTTAATCAACATAATTACAGTCAAATCCTACAAACACTGAAAATCACCATAATATAATCAATGCCTCTTTAATCTCTTCACAAAAAAGTCCAAAATAGAAAAAGGCAAATGTGAACAGTGATATATCAGTTGAAATTTTCCTCACATTGTTCCTGTTTCCTGCTGTTCACACTCAGGTTTGTTCCTCCTCAGATTACTTGAAGCAGGACCTGATTGCTCCAATTAAGCAGATCGCTGTGCGATGCCATTAAAGATAATTCCTACATTATTTATGAAGGCTCTTTCTGCCCAATGTGACAGCCGTTAGAGAGGGTTCCTTTTACTGCATCAATTAACCCTACATGGTTTCAGCATTAACTTTGTGAAGCTCACACTTGTCATGAAACACAAAAACCCTCAGCTGATTGCTACAGTGAATGAATGAATAAATAAAGGCCCTTTGTGTTGTCACAGCTCCTCTACAGTTTTTGCTGCAGGACAGTGTTCCTGCTCAGGCCCCAGCTCATAATCATCAAATTATCAGAGGTTGGGGGTTATTTGGAGGACTGAAATGGTCACACATAGTGCACTAGCTTTGTTTGTGAGCAATAAGAAAACATTTATAAAATGATCATTAAACATTGTGAAATTATTTACGAGTTGAAAATGAAAGGATTTGTTAGAGTCCAAGAAATGCCAACCACTTGGTGAAAGATTGAGGCTGCTGTCACAGGCCAAGCGCCGTTCAGTGCAAGTGACATTGTTAGTTTTCCAACCCACGTAGTTGTCATTTTGACACTATAATTTAGTTTTTGGAGAGACCGCTTTCAATTATTATTATTATTTTTTTTGCCTGCAGTAATGTCACTGCAGCAAATATCGTGACACACTTAAGCAGAAAAACTGAAAGCTGTGTTATAAACAGGACAGACGAAACTCTCCAGGAGAAACAGAATTACACTTTTAGCTTCTGAAATAAAACACTTTAGACAGCTTGAATGGCGCTCAGGGTCAGGAGGGTGCCTTCTTTACTCTACTCAATTTCACTTATCCTGTCGACATGTCAGGAGATTTAAATAATCAATGCAGTTGATTAAAATGCACGTTTCTTTGACTGGTGCGTGAATGCTCGCTTCTGACATTGCACCACTCAGGTCACATGGAATGGCTCATTCACCAAACCCAACTTTCTGGAAACTGGTGTCCCCCAAGGCTCAGTATGATGACCACTTCTGTTTTCACTGTAAGTGTATAAAAGTGTCTGCTAAATGCCCTAAATGTAAATATAAATGTAAATACATCATCTCTTTGAATGGAGAACTGTATGTATTGTTTCTGCTTCTGGGAGTTTGCTGCAGTTGATGTCAATAATAGTTATTAATAACAATGTTATATACACAACAATAATGTTATACACGTTATTAAGGATTATTTAACCAATGAACATCAAATTCACTTTCCATAATTGCGCATCACTATTAAATACACAGGGCAAAGCATTGCCAGATGTTAATCTAATGCACCTTGTAGGAAATCCAGAACCACAAGACCAAATTAGCGTAAATGTGTAATCTGAATATAATCTTATTTGTTGAACACATACCTTTGTAAGTAATTTGCCACCTCCATGTTGCTTGGAATATGATATGAGCTGCAAGAGAGAGAACGAGAGCCATGCTGGTGTATCACGTCAAACATGAGGCACTGGGATCAATGTTTTGCTATTGTGATCATGTCATGTACAGATATGATAATAATCATCTGTCATTGCTGCGTGAATAGAAGCGATCCTCAGTTAACTATCGGTCCATTTGCTCAAACACAGTCGAATGGAGTTGTTGAATGACCTAGCCGAGGCGGAGGATCTACTGGCCAAGGACCACGTACCTGTCATAGCAAAGACATGAGCTGCCGTTTAAACAGCTGTGTGCAAGTGTAGGTGCACCAAAAGGAACGGAAATGAGAGATGATGCTGCTGTTGGTTTCATCCATTTTATGCCCCAAACACACAACTAACACCCTAAATTTACCAGCACAATGCACTTTAGACCATGACCATTGTTTAACAGATGCATGCATCAAGTCTTGTTTTAGGTTAATAGTGACTGTTTGGCCACTTATTACTGAAATTAACAAAAAAAGTCTTAAGACCAACTTCCAATATTTTGTCTTGAAGTGCAGAGATAGATCACTGAATTGGCCTTTTGGGCATAAGACTTGTTGGGACAGTCAATGCACCCAGTAATCTTCTGTTTTTGAAACATGATGAACTGTAAGTAACCAATTGTCATGTCATGGTCACAGTTTGTCATTTGTCAGTTTTCAGTGGCTGCTTGGCGTAAGAGCAGACGCCAAAGCAGAGAGTTCTCTTATTACTCATGTTACATAAGAAGTAATTACGTCCCCGAGACCTAAAATTATTTTAACAGAACTACCTGTACTGTGTCTCAGTTAAAAGAGAATAGTAACATTTGTTTTAAATGGATAAAATGTGCAGCCCCTTAAACTGTATAGCTTTTATTGTTGTCTGGTGATGGAATAATAGCTTATAGCATTTAAAAAAATAATTCCATTTGTGCACCATTCCTGTCAAAGTAAGTCGAAGCCTTTACTGCCATGTGCACAGTTAAAACATTTCCCCGTACAATGAAATTCTTCCTTTGCCTTCCACTCCAAATAACACTGTACAGAGAAACATGAGATGTAACCTAAAGAAAAAACATGTGTACATACATAACATAAGAAACAGTTGTTGATATGATAAAAAGATGTACATAAGATGTACAATGCACAATATGCAAAAACATGATTAGTGCAATAAGCAGTGGTAGGTGGCAATCTGTGCAGAAATTGTACACATACAATGGGTAATTATGAGTGTGCAAGAGAAAAACAAGGACATCTGCAATGATGAGTGCTGTCTAGTACACAAAGAATTAAGCTGACAAAAGAATTCATGAAAAAAACATTTGGGTAGCAAATCAACATATTCAATACGATGAAATGGATGAATTTTCATTTCTGCGCTTTTCATAATCTGACTGAAGGACTGCATGTGGATACACACATACATTACACTTGCATTGTTCACGAGTGTGAACTGAAGCAGTTCCTTCTTTCTCTTTCACGCTCAAACACACAGGCACCTTCCTTTCCCTGACTCAGTGTTTAATGACCGTGATCATTTGTATCTGCTCCAGAGATTGTTTATTGCCTGTCACATTGATGCTGCTCTTAACCTCACAGAACGCCACGGACCTCAGCCCATCCATAATGAAGAGGACAAAGTTGTCTCGCGTCGCAGGTAAAAAAAAATTAGCTGCTCTGCTGGTGTGTATGCAGGAGATAGTGTTCCAGACAGTGCTTAAGCTGTGTGGAGTGTTTCTGTATGAAGTGGGATTGAATTAGACAGGCTATACTGTGGAGAGAGCTGAAATTCAAGAGGTTTTACACATGTACAACAATGCTGCAATAACCTCAAATGGAGCGAAGGGAGGAAAACATATTCACATGAGGAGAATCTAGGCTGGCCTACTAAATCATAATTAAAAAGTACTTCAGTGGAGCAATACTGTAATTGGATAGCACATATGACAGCACAGACTATAGCTCCGAGGCTGTCTTCCAAGCTCAACTAGCTGCTGGCTTTTGTGCAAATTGCTTGGGCTGAAAGGATTTTAGACCACAACTGGCGTAGCACAGAGCACTGGCCAAATTAATTAACTTGTAGAATGCAGACAGGCATGAGATCAATAGTAATTAGATTAGATTCATAATGTGTTTCACTTTGCACAAGTTTGTTTACATGGGACAAGTTCGTTTTGCGAGTTCCCAAGGTGAAAGTATCCACTGGTGGGGAAGCGTTAAAGTTTGGGAACTCGTCCTCGATGTAAACCTTTAACACCTCCAGCGCTGTGAGCAAGAGCAGGCACGCTCGTGTTCACTACGTTTGATGAAGTCCCGTCATGTCTATCAGCATCTGTTCAAAGGCATCAGCGGCTTAAGCCAGAGCTAAGTTTGTCTTCATTTGCATTTCACATTGCCCCCTGGAATTGTTTTGACTCATCGTCTCATTTGCTTTTATTCATTTTCATTACAGTCGTGAGCTAATGGAAGATTTGCAAATGTGCCGTGACACACTGCGCGTGATTACTGCTCCGCTAAGAGTTGCTTGACAAGTGCGCCGGCCCCTCACCTCTGCATGCAACCCACTAGATAAGTGAAATGAGCGGCGTCACTAAAAGGCATGAAAATTCAAGTAGTTCCAGGTAGGAGTCATCTTCTCTCTAAAATCGGCTTGCAACACAAACTTGACAGTTAGAATGGAAAACTGATAATTTCATAAACAGACCATGGCAAAGTCAATAGTATTGTATGTATGTATTGTGTGTGTCAATTTGTATTTTACACTAGGCGCTCCTGCTCTGTCTTTTGTAGCCAGGGTTTTTCACTGTCTTCACATAATTTATAGATTTAGATATATTCTGTTGTTATAATGGGTGTTTTTTAGCTACTTCATTTGCATCCATCGATTATCTGAAACCGCTTATCCTTTTCAGGGACACGGGTGGATCTGGAGCCGATCCCAGCCGACATAAGGCGACGGCAGGGTACAACCTGGAAAAGTTCCCAGTTCATCACAGGGCTGACATATAAGGACAAACAACCAATTACACCTATGGACAATTTTTAGAGTATCCAGTGAAACTAACTCTTTTCATGTCTTTGGATTGTGATAGGAAGCCAGAGTACCCGGAGAAAACCCACACAGGGGGAGGGAGAACATGCAAACTCCGCACAGAAAGGCTCTACCTGGTCTCGAACCCAGGTCCTTCTTCCTGTGGGACAACACTACTATCCACTGGGTCGCCATCCTGCCCTCATTTGCACGATGGTGTGTCATTTTTTTTTTGTACATTATAGGAAAATCTGCAAATTGAGTCTTTGAGAAGCAGAACCCCACTTACAACACTCGCATTTTGGTCAGAAACCAATTCATTTCAATGGGATCTGAGTGATCAGTGGATTTAATCACAAAGTGAAGTAAGTCTTCACCGAGCATTTGCATTCAGCTTTGGTTAATTCTGACTCCCACCTTTGAGGGAACAAAGGGAACTGGGGAATTCAAAATGAAAGGATTCCTTCCTTGCATCATCCTAAAAAACATTATTCAAACCTCAAGCTTGATCGGGGTTTCCAAAAAATGGTTTAACTTAGAGCTGCTGTTAATGTCAGTTGTGATGTAGGTTGTACTATATCTAGAATGTGTCAGGTTGTATTTGGTTTTAACCAAACCCTAACCCATGGACGTTATGTTTTTTACCTGTCAGTTTGTCATTTGGTTTGTCAGCAGGATTACACAAAAACTACAGAACAAATTTCCACTAAATTTGGATGCCCTCTCCCCTCCCTTTAACTGTAATCTTTCATGTAGAAATGGCTAAGAACATGTGTTGCTTGGGGTGTGTTTTCTGATTGTGTCCTGCAGTTGATCATATCTTTACCACTTGAAATATCCTATATAGTAACTATAAAACATGTTTCTCAAACATACAGTAGGAGTCATTTAATTCCTGGAAATAAAATGTGTTTTTAATTCATGGCATATTTCTATGTTCTTTTTATTTGATTTCTTTCTCTCTGGAACGTTACTGTGGGTCTTTTTTTATAAATTGCAGCATTATATTACAATCTCTTGCACTGGCAGGAAAAAGGCCACATCAGTGACCTGCTAAATTGGACCAGTGGATCACTCATGTGAGAGAATCCCCATTAGTTTGATGAACATATGTCAACAGAGTATAAGAATCACTTGTCCCCAGCATTGTGTGACTCTAATATGTACTGCCATTATCTGCTCTGTGATGTGGATTGAGGTCCCGTAGTTCCCAACAGGAGCCCTCCTCATCATCCAAGTACCGCGATTCAGGTCAATTTCCCCTAATTGTCATCTTCGCAATTGGCAAAGTGTTAAATCAATTTCAGGGTCACATTTGTCCTGGGGTAATCGTGCGCTGCTAATTGGCCCTGCAGCTGAATCCTGTCAGTCATTCAGTGGGGGGGAGAGGGGCTGGAGGAGGAGATCAAGACCAGCTGCTGCACCACACGATGATGATGTCAGGCTGTCTTGCCGTGACTTTATCATAGCGTTCAAAGGTGTGGAATCGCTCTGACGCTGACTGAGAATTCCAGTTGATTGTGGCCCCCAGCAGGAAGTGATCCCTGGAACTACAGGAAGTTGGAAGCTGCTGATTAGTTTGTAGCAGCAATCAGCTATGCCCCTGCTAGCTGATAGCTGTTCTCTCTGATGGACTTCAACCCGAGGTCAATGATAACATAGTCAGTTATTAGCTATTTTATGTTTTGGCTAAACTCCTGAACCATTGAGAGAATAAAGTTATGTCTACAGTGGGCTCTTTGAATGAAGCTGAGTTGACTGATGTAGCTGGTTATATACATTTTGAGAGCACATGGCCTATTGCACTTACAGTAGTAAGCTGCAACTCATCTAATGAAATTGGTAAACCAATACTAAAGTACGGTGGCTGGTGGCTATACAGCACAAATCAGATTTGGCTGACTATGCCGGCAATGAACCCAGAATTTTCTGACAAATTCACCACCTACAGGGCTTTTTCTATTGGTTTACACATGGCTCACCACAATGCAGTGTTTAGATTTGGCCACTGAGCTTTTGGCCAACAGGCAGAGGAGAACTGAGCAGCGGAAGTCTCCACAAAGCTTTACTTATTAATCATGATAATAAGAATAATGACACACTTATTTTATGTAGCCTTTAGTAGTGTAGTACTAGAAAAGAACTGAAGTTATACATTCGAAGCAGTTTTAAAAACGTGAGTTTTGGTGAGTGTTTTGAAGGTTGTAAGGTCTGTACAGTCTCAGGTTCAGTGCTTGGTCCCGTGTGGTAAAATGAGGAGGTTTGCATGTAAACTGAGAGCATCACTTCACATAACTGAGCTGTCTCTTTGTTGTCAGAATATTGGCTGCCTGGTCTTAATCCTTCTTAACTTTGACCTGTTGCTGTTATGTCTGAGGTGAGGATTAAATCAGAGCAGTTTCTGAATCTTGACTTGTTTGGAAACCACAATGGCTGATTTAAAAATCATGTAATAAGTGTTTTAGAGGCAGTGTGTCTGCCTTTTTACTCCAGACAGTAAAACAGCAAATTACACGGCCATCTGTCTGAATCAGCTGTTGACAAGCTGTCAAGTTATGTTACAGCATTCTCACAGTTTTGGTTTTCAGTTATTATAACAACTCACTCAGTGTTCGAACTGCCAAAATGTCCATGTTGTCCATATTTTGCATTTATTTTGAAGGTAATCATATATTTTATGTTTAATATCAGCGTCACAGTTTCAATGAGTATTTGGTATGTTACCCTTTTGCTTTTAGTACAGGATGGACTTGAGCTTGCATGGCCTCCACAAGTTTGTGTTTAACCTGCTGACTTGTGTTATCCCAGCATGAGTTGACAGCGTATAACTCCTTTCAAAGTTTATATGACAGTTGCTTATTTCCACATCCAGACGCAGAGCAACATTATCATTCATTTGACATTGAATCTGTGTCCACCATGTCCCCGCAGAAGTCCAAACTCCCATCTCATTTCAAGGTACAAGGTAGATATAAGGTTTAGTCCTTGAGTCCTGCTACATCTATTTGGAGTGTTGAAGATGAGTTCAGGACTCTATAATTCAGTTGGTGATGGAGGGTGTCTGAGGGTGCAGTCATGGGTGTACAGTGTGAACAGGATGGGCCTGAGCACACAGTCCCGTGGGACTTCTGTGTTGAACTAACATAGAGGAGGTGTGACTGCAGTTTGAACTCTCTGATGTCTGCATTTGAGAGGTCGAATATCCGGGGGGTTTTACTCGGGCCCAGAGTGTTTAGTTGTCCAGTCAGCTTCATGGGTGAGGTTGTGTTGAATCCTGAGCTGAAGTCAACAAACAGCATCCTGATGTAGCTGTTCTGTTTTTTTTTTCCAGGTGTGTGAATCGTGAGTGGAGGGCTGTAGATATGGCATCTTCTGTGGATCTGTTGGTTCTGAAAGCATACTGGTGAGGGTCCAGGCTGACAGGATGGAGTTGTGCTGGAGAACCAGTTTCTCGAAACACTTCATCAGGATGTAGCTGAGTGCCACAGGGAGGTAGTTATTAAGATCAGATGCTGAATAATTATTTGGAACTGGGAGAATGAAGGCTGTCTTGAGGTAGGAACAGTAGGGCCACATACTGTATGTCAGATTGGACATCACTCATTTAAAAAAAAAAAAACATTGGTACACAATTTATAACAGTTGTATGTAAATGTGAATGTGTCATGAACACATATTGATCATGGAGTTACGTATTGATTATGCATGTGCCCGCTGTGAATAAAACTGCTTTTCCACTTGAAAGGCTCAGCTGGTTTCTTATGGGATTACTGCTCAGTGTGCACTGCTGGCAGTGTATGATCAACATCACATAGCACGCGTGTGAGTATGGATACAACACGTATAGCCAGTGTGAACAAGTCACCAGCTGACTAAGACTTTTGCTGGAGGGCAGTAAGATATAATGAGGTCATCAGAAACAAGAAATGGACTGAATTTCTGGTACACACATGAATGTTTAATTATAATAATCACAGCTGATTGATCTTTAACAAAGCTTAATGATCCTTGAAACCTTAACTCTTTTTACTAACTTCACTATTCATTCAGTGTTATGTATGTTTTACATTAACTTCATCTTGTAACATAACCCTATAGTGATTATAAATTAAAGTCCAGCTCATTTTGGTGTAATGCAGCTTAACTCTATATCAATAGCCCGTTGCTGCTGAGGGATCAGCCCCAAACAGATGATATAGACATTTATATCATCTTGTGTCTGGCTTGTCAGAGTGCTGTTAAACGATGGATGATATTAGCCTGAGGCTGGTTCAATACCTAATTTAACCTTCCTCTCTTCTGTCTTAAATGATATATCAATCAGACATGGCCGTTGACTTGATTTACATTTCAAGAGCAGCAGACAGAGACACACTGCTTAACAAAGAAAAAGTCTCTACTCAAATACAGAAATTTAGATTTTTGAAATTGTACTTAAAAATATATTTTTGGTCTGTTAATTATAAATAAAATACATAGATTTTTGTAATCATTTAATATATGATTATTTTATCTCATAAAAAGAGCCAAAAAGTAATTTACACCCCGATCAGACCACTGAACAAACTAACTATAATGGCCATTGATTTCTGCTCTTCACTACACTTGAAATTTCATTCATGTTTGACGGAGTAAACAACAGAAACCAAAACCAATAAACCTTTTGGCTAGCTGCCATTAAGAACATTACATTCATTGTGTGGAGTTAACATTTTGAGCTGACCCTTACACCGACATTAACCAAACATCATGCCTATCTTGGCAGCCGTTGTCCAGACATTTAGTCATGGATGGCTGAGTGATTTTACAATCTTTTAGCTCTGCTCTATTGAATAATGCATCGTTATTTCAGTATATTAGTATTTAGTTCAAATACATAATGGACTTTGTTAGCTGAAAATATATACCTAAAGATCTTTTTGAAGAAATGTCAGTGAAAAGTTCCATATGTTTTCCAGAATTCACTTGTATTTTACTCTGCCACTTTATTTAAGGAATGCGAATTAACTTAACTTTTAACTTCTACAGCGTGTCCACGTCAGAAAAAAAACATATACTGTAGGTCAACTGTGAAACCCATTTTGACCTCTGTTGTTAGGCAGTGAACTTTACAGCAGCAAAGGAGGAAGTCATGTAAAGAAAGTATAAAGAGCGACAGAGACCACAGTTCCGCTGTTCCTCGCCAGTGTGAAAGCGACAGTCGAGGGTGAGATATTTCAACTTACTGACAAATGTAACGTCACATACTTCACGTGAATTATCTATGTAACGTAGGTGCATTCATACATACACAAGTGATGTAGTTATTTTAAGCCAAACCACTGTGTTGTTTTCTGCTATTGTGGGAATCCAACCAACATGAATATTTTAGTGCATTGTGAGAATCCTTTTACAGTATGATTAAATAAAATACTTGACAATGTACTATTTTACTGTCCACAAATCTCTTAAAAAGATAGCTGATACCTCAGTTTTGTCACTGACCAAAATAGCACTTACCAGATAACCTGTTTCTTTCAACTTTTTTCATTATTTCTCTGTATGTTGATTAAGTACATACCCACTCCTGTATTCAGCAATCAAATGAGAAAGAATAACAGTGTGCTACAGTGGATTTTTGCACCTCCATGGCTCATTGTTGCACATAGGCTAAATAGCAAGATTCAAGATTAATCAAATGTTTTAATCCCAAACGTTAAATAACAAACTCTGTGCTCTCCCCTAATGCAAGTTGTTTATTATAGTACATGGTCTGTTGGGCTGTTGTTCAACAGTGAAGCAATGCCTCAAAGCTGTATGCTCCTTATTAAGTGCATTAAAGGGAAGCAAAGGTTAGATTTTCTCATTGCTTTACCCAGTCAATGGCCTGGAGCTGTTACCAGTTATGTTTTAATGGGCATCCCTGCATATTAATTATGACTGACTAATTCTTTCTCATATAATGTCCTGACAATAGAGCCAACAGATAAATGTTAGCTTGATAACATGTTGGTGCGTTACACACAAACTTGCTGTACCTTGACAGTGGGGAGGTAAAAGCTTGGCGAGTTACAGAGATATCAAAGAGAAAAAAGACACAGTGAATATGAAATCTTGTTAAATCTGACTATCTCTTGGAATCATGTTAACATGTGATAGAAAAGAAAAAAAAAGCATCGAGAAGTTTATTCCAGAATATTGCTTCATTTGTTGATGCTTTTAGGGTAATTTCTTGTGTGATAGCAAACCGCATATTGTATAAAACTTCTCTCAGAGACATGGTATTCCTCTGTTTTTCTGATTTAGACTCCGCATTTCCTCTAATCACCTGTAATGCAAAGGAGGACACTCGGTTCAGAGGGAATTTTCACAGTAATATATGAACGGCGAGACACAAATCAATTGCAGCGGGCAAATAGCTTTTTGATTAAGATTCCCCGGCTGCCTAATGAAGAAAGCTCCCTCTATATATCCCTTCTCCTCTGTAGGCTTATTGGAGGGGAAGTTAGAATCTATTAAAATGAAGAGCTCTTGTCTGGAGATGCGGCACGGTTAGTGGGAAACATGGAGACCCCTGGACGTGAAGGATGAAGCAAGGGAGGCATTACAGATGGATGGCAGGCAGTGGGTGTATTGATCGCACCCCAAAACTCATCAAGCCATTCCAAGAAAATGTCCAATGGATCCAACTACCAGTCCATTTGGCTCTCATGATACCCTGGGTGGCTAATGACAGATCTACAGCTGTATGTCATAGAACCATAAGGCAGGCTGTGCCATTTGTCACCAACTCCTGTTGCAAACAGTTTTTCCACTAAGATACTGATACCACGTATCAGTCACTGTGGCTGTGAGATGATATTGAGGCTGTGAAGTCAACAGAGAAATAATAATGAACCACTAGATTGGATTTGTATGAAATCATTGTATGGAAATATGAGGCTCTGTGAAAACTTACCAACCACAACAAACGTAGCCAATCGAATTCTTGTATAATTGTACCACACAATTTTGGAGATGTGCATTTGATTTGTGTTTTATGTGGAGATAAAAATAGTGCAAATATTAGATATCCACCAATAGCAATCACAATAACATGTCCCTTAAAGGTGCAATATGTAAGAATTTTAGATTAAAACTCAACAGCACTTGTACTAAAATTATCAAAACATTGTAAAGACAAAAACAGTTTTGAAAATATGGCAAGAGGTGCATTTGCTATTTTCCCGAGGATCTTAGAACCTCTTGACCTTCCCCCCGCATATCCTTGGACCCCACTTAGAGAACCGCTGGCGTATCCATCATCCACTCCATGTGTCCAGCAGTGCCTCTCCTCTCTGCTTGCCCTCTCTGGTTTCATAAGAGGCTTTCTGTGTCAGTGAATTTTCTGCGCCCATGCTTCCCATCCACGCACTAACCCCAGGGGCGCAGCCTTGTTTTATGTATGTCCTCTCCCTGTTGCGAGGCCCATAAATGGTCTCTCAGTGGGGAGAAGTGGGCCAGGGCTGCCGCATGCCACTCACATGGGATGAGCAGGGCAGCTGAATGCCACTGATGGTCTGCCCTGAGCCTTGTTGACTGTGGCTGATTAACACCCCCCCCTTCCCTTCCCCCATGCTTGCTCCCTTCCTTAATATACTTTCACACACTGCACTCTCTGACTTCAGGAAACTGACTGTAAAACAGTGATTGCATGGGTCATGTACTCGCCAGCTGCCTGGTTTTGAGGGCAGCAAACATCACCAATAAATCCATTATGACTCACACCAAGCCCGTGGAAAAGTTGAGCGCAAAAGAAATGTGGCAGGAGCCTGACATTCCTGAAATCACTGAGAGTACATTTTTGTTTGATATCCCCTCAGATGGCCCGGAGGTAAAAGGAATATTATACGCAAACACTACTGCGGACAGTTGAATAATGTTTCTTCCCTCTGGTCTAAGTAGACTTGGAGGCAAAGGTCATGTTTACTTTCTAGTTATTTTTATATAACCACTACACATGGATTCACTCGTAATGGAACACGACTAAAGGCTGTTTTATGCTCCCTTCATTTACGAAAATAGATACGTCTGTTTCAAACAATGTAACCATCATTACCCACATACTCCGTGTGCCCTTCATGATGGAATGGATGTTAAGTAAAACATCCTCTAGAGGGTCAAGAGTCTTGCACCGACCTCCACTCTTCCTTCACCACTGTCCGCCTCACATTTAATTCCCATCCAGTTTCCTCCCAGCTGTTCTGTAGCAACTGTTTTCCCGACCAACTGAAACTAAAAAAGACAATTTTGGTGACCCATAAAAAAGCGGTACAATTGAATGCATCTTTTTTGCCCCGTCTCTACGTGTTTGTCAGTATTCACAGCATGTGGTAGAGGGGACGAGGTGCAGGGGAAGAGAGGCAGGGGAGCACAGGTGAGCGGAATGAGGTGAAGTAACAAGGGAGCGGGAAAGCAGCCGATAGGCCGAGAGTAACACTAGGCGGGGATAACGAGGCTGACACGGGGCAGGTGTCGGATGAAAATCAGGCTGGAACACAGCAACACAGCAGGGAAACATGCAGCGAACTGCAAAGAAACAACACAAAACTCCCCAAGACAGTAATGGCAGGACCATGATGGTGCTGAACTTTACAGTTTATAGCACTCTGTCAATACAGAGGTGATTGCCAGTGGGCGGTAGTCTTTCAGGCAGGTTGGTGTGGTTTTCTTTGGCGCATGGTGGACTTCTTGAAGGACATGGATATGACTGACCTAACCAGGGACATGATCAATGTCATTACGAACACCATCCAGTCATTTAACTCGTTTGCTAAAGATACATTAGCACAGACCACGGGGAGGGTGGGTTTATAATCGTCGCTCCTCTGGGATTCCCTCCAGGAATTATAGCTCCACTTTTTTTCCCCTTGTCCCCTTTTTGCATCTTTTATTGCTCGTCTTACAAAGTAGGCTGCCGCTTTAGCTTTGCCCATGTTTCAAGACTGCAGCCCAACGTTTTGCAGCTGCGGTGCGTGCGTTTATGGCCGACGGCTGTGGTACTTTTTGGTGGTTTCTGTTTGTGGAACGATTTAACTTTAGTGTTTGGGTACTGCTGCTTATGTTACCGGAGGATCCATTGATGGTTTCAGTGGCATCGGCAATGGTGTCGTCAAATGTGCCACAGATTGGGATGACCGTGTAGCGACCTCTCACACCACTGGGGCCATTTGTCGTGATTTGTTCACATGCTCTGATGGCTTCATGGTTGTTCTTTCGGACCTAAAAAACTGCAGAAAAACATTATCCGTAGGGAACATTTGCAGGTGGTAATCACCTTGGCTGAATGTGGGGAGGTGAAGCATCCGTTAGTGGAGCAAGCACAATCCTGTGTGTCCAATCATGTGAGCATTTTAAAATGAATGCTAATCATATGCCACCAAGACACTAATTAGAATCAGTGAAATCAACTGTTGACGTGTGGTGTCTGCATTTGCTCTCTGGAGACTGGATCTAGTGACAATCAGAGCGACTGTGGGTGAAGATACTTTGATATACACAGCATATACTTTCAGTTGATCATATGAGTTGGTTTCATTTACAATTCAACATGTTCCACATCATAATGTACGTGGCTTTACTGTATGTATGGTCAACTGTGCCAATTTGGCTTCAAGCAAACAGCGTAATTGCAACTAGATTAACACTTTGAAGTGTTTCTTAAAAAAAACAACCCAAAAAACTGAAGACCAAGCTCCAAACGGCTCCCCATTCATTTTGCTGAAAGTGGCTCATTAGGTACACCCGCCGCCTCTTTGGGTCCATACGGCACGAGCATTAAAGTTCCTATCTAGTTGAGTCAGCTGAGATATGTAGCTTCGACAATTTAACTGTCAGGGTTTTCTGCAAGGAATTAAAGCAAGGCACTGCCTGAAATAAAGGTCCCTGCTTAATGTCAGAATACATTATTATTCACTTTTACAAAATATTAAGCTTCGGGGGAAAGAGAAGAGGTGCTGTATCACACAGCAAAGGCCACGTATTTAATGAGAAAGACTTGTTAAGAGCGTCATCTAGAATCAAAATTGGAGCCGGAGATGAGAGGAGATGACATGCATTATGATACATTGCTGTTTCCGCTCAGCAATTAGTGTTTTTAACCAGATTATTGCAAGTAAAAGATTAGATGTAGCCTCCCGGCATTTCTCCTTGTCTTCGTACTGTGGCTACTGTAGCGTATTCAAATTCAGCTTGGTGTTAATACAAAAAAAGGCAAAATACACACATTAGGCAAAGTACTTACTTGACTATGTGGTTGAAATGGAGGAGTTACATGCCCCCCCCTACACACACACATACACACACACACACACACACACAAAAAAAGAATCAAGCAACTCCAGAATGTCTTGTCTCGTCTCCCTTCAGGTCATGCTACAGTTTTTCTCGTCTCCTTGTCTTGCCGTTCTGTTTTCTGTGTCATTGTGGCGTCTAATTCCCCTCTCGTTACAGATCCCTTCCTTTACCCTGCGTGCTCTCCCGCTGTTGTGATTTTCTGCCCCTCCCTGATGTGCTACACCTGCGTCTCATTATCCCCACATCCCTTGTGTATAAAGTCTGCATGCTCCCCGTCCTCTGTGCCAGTTCATCTTTAGCAATCACTCCAGCTTTTTCCTGTCGCTTTTTTTTTTTTGATCCTGACTTTCGCCTCTGCCTAATCCCTCTGTTTTGTTTGCTTCGCTGACTGATCTCCTGTGTACCAAACCTGTCTTCACTAGAGACCTTTTGCCTTTAAAACTGAATTGTCTTGAGTTGACATTTGGGTCCTGATCCAGTGTGTCAGACCTTGTCACAGAGAATATGCTGACCTGCTTTGAGTACTGGTACTCTTGGTAGAGCGCATACCTCCACAAAGGACCAACAGTCCCCTTTAAAGCTGGTAAGCCCTAATCCAATATCAAATGAAACACAATTATTTATGGTTTAGCACAATTTGATGTGAAGCCAAATAAAAATCCAGATAACACCTAATTATAACAGTTTTTTTTTTTTTCATCAAAACCCATGCATTAGTTCCTAAGAAATTAACAAAACTGTCAGAAAGCACTTTATCTCACAATGTTAATGAGAATGAGAAAAAAAAAAAAATAAAAAAATCCTGGATCCCTCCCTGTTATCTGGATCTGCACCAGAAGCTAATGGGGTCTACTCTGTGCCCAGACCCATCCTCCATCCAAGTTATTAACAGTTTACTAGTTTTTGTGTAATCCTGCTGAAAAACCAACCAACCAACCAATCAGCCAACAAACAGACATGAACGAAGACATAACCTCCTTGGCAGGGGTAAAGATAAGGGACAGAAAAAGATATTTCCTCTTTTTGGCCGGGGGGGCGGGCTTAGGTGCAGAGTTTCTGCTGTACTGTTGTACATCGGCTCATTCCACCATTGTAGAATCAAGACAGCAAATTATTGTGATTTTGCCTGGTGGTGACTGCAGAAAAAGGCATGCCGTAATATCTTTGTTTGTAATATCCTCAGGGACATGCACAATATTAGACATTCTATATTTATGAGACATACCACTGCTCTAATTAAAGGGTCACTCTATGGTTACAGGGAGGAAATATTTTAATATTTACAATATTGATGAGGTAAATTTATGGAAAACTGAAACTAAAACTGAATTTATGGTATATATTCTATGATGTTTATAGTTATTATTATATGTATATTTTGTTTCCATAACTGAATAAACAAGTTGTTCTCAGAGTTCCCCAGAACAAAGTTTGAATCTGGAAAAGTGGTGGCGTCTGCCAAATACAAACAAAGTAAAACTGTATGAAATTGTGTTGTTCTTTAAGGTCAGTTTATTTATTCAGTTTGTTCAGGCAGAACAAATCCAGTCAATGAAGTTCTTTCTCTTCTGATTTAAATTTCTTCCCCAAAACTACTCGCTTCAATATGAGTGTGTTATGGGAAAATAGATTGTGTATGAGAATATAAAAAAAGATTACTTCTTCAAAACTCTTAACAAGTAGAAATGCTCGTAGTTAGAATAATGGGAAAGTCTCCTGAGAAGCAACCGTTTTCAATTGAGGCTTTATTGCTTTGGCGCTCCCTTATTCTCGGTGGGTTAACAACCACCCACAGATCTGCCTGCTAAACTTAAGTGGACTAATAACCCTCCATACAGCAGAACCAGAGGCAAGTAGCTTCAGGAGTGAAGATTCCTTCAAAAAGAAAAAAAAAAAAAAAAAAAATATGTAGGCCAAAACTAACGCTGCTAAAAAATAGATGGCAGGGGGAAAAAAACACTTCTGTTGGCCTCAGTGAATACTGAACAGTCCATCTCCAGTCTCTGCATTTCCTTTGTATAAAAACTGATGGGGTCAGTGCAGACGGCTTTGAACCATAAGCACAGTGTAGATTTAACAGTCAGGTAAATCCCACTGAGGCACCAGATCAAAGTGTCAGATGACAGCACCCTCTTTAGACTGTGCAGCATTCAAATGTTCCGCTTGTTCCTGAACTCGCACGGTTTGATCCCAATATTTTGTACATTGTAAACACATGTGATTTGCAAATTATTTCTGGCCCATTATCCGAGGTTTACTGTAAGAACATGGAAAAAGGTGTTCAAATGTTATCTGTAAAAAAAACTTCAGCTGAGTACATTTTTGTTGAGGTTTAACACACCTTGACAAATCAAGCAAAAAGCAGAAAACTCAGGAATACAATAATTACAGTGAACATTCAACAGTTAAGCCAAAGACAAGGAGGTCTAGTCCAAGGTGAGTTAAAACAAGAAGGCGGAACAGAAAATGTGAAATAAAACATGTAAATGAGTTATTATAAGTAAAAGGAATACAAGTGATAAAAACAGGCAAAATCACAGAAAAAACTAAGGGAGGGAGAAGAAAGAAAAGTTAATAGATACAGTAGAATAAAATAGTTTAATTTTAGAATAGAAATAAATAAAAGAGCAAAACAATAAGGGATTAGATAACAACATCAAATCCCTCGAGGGCTAGACAGTTGTCTTGACTTTGGAACCACTAGGGGTACCCACTCAAGGATCTAAGGCTGCAAATCAGATCACATGGGGTCAGCGTTTCTACTATGTGACTAAGGGCAAGACCCAGATAAGCTTTAACAGTAATCAGTAAAATCAATTCTGAAATGGACTGGGTGAAAGTGACAACTTTGAAATTATGTGGCATCCACACAAAATCTGATTTTTTTTTCTGTGTCCGTTAATACAGTGTTTGTTTTTTATGCCATTTCACATAAAACTACAATTAAAACCTCACAACTGTGCCTCTGTGCACCAGCTAAGTTGCTATTCTTGAGCCATGGTGTTTAGTAATGGCCAGAACATTATGTGCATGATGTAATGATGTCACAGTTAGGTTGATATACATTTTTTAATTCATGTTTTAATGTAATTATTCTACGAGGAACAGTGCTAACCAGTTGCTTTTGTATAACTTCCAAAGCAATATGGATGCTGAGGACGAGCGGGAAGACGATGCAGGGCCATTAGAACAAGTGTCAGACCGGGCAGGAAGTGAGAGAGAGTGTGGAGCTGTTGCTCACAGGTCAGCCAAGGCAAAGCGACAAGAGCAGTGATAGTATGCTGGAGGACTACTTGAGGAAGTCAACAGAGAGAAGGAGAGAGCACTGCAGAGAGATGCCATCGCTCTGTTTCTTTTCAGCTTTGCACCCGCAATTTAGCACTTGACCCCACAAAAACAATCCTGGGTTAAGCTTAAAATGCAGTTGTGTCATGAGGAAGAGGTCAGACCTGTGTATTCTCAGCAATACCAACATTTCCCGTATTTTATGTATTTCATATTTGGTTGTTTTAATCTAATACAGATGTCTCTCCTTTAATGTGACGGCTTGCAGCCCTGGTACCACGGTGACATTGCAGTGTATTGGGGGGGGGGGGTTACACTTCATAACTGTAGATGCTAGGTGCCAGCAGAATACTTGAATCATAATGATGGTAAAATCATGATGATAGCATTTAACTTTATATTACCTTTGACCAGAAGGTGCTCATCAATGGCAGGGTTGCACTGTCCGTATTTCGGCTGCTTGACTCCACAGGACGTGGATGAATACACCGATCAGGAATAACACCATGCCTAAAATTGTTTTGGTCCCCATTTTGCTGCCAAAACAGTCATGCCTTCGCTCCCCACCTGCCTCAGTGAGCCTTGGCTGCCTGTGACCCTGTCGCTGGTTCACCACTGTTCGTTCCTTGGACCACTTTTCATTGGTACTGACCACTGCAGACAGGGAACACATCTCAAGAGCTACAGTTTTGGAGATGCTCTGACCCAGTCGTGTAGCCATCACATTTTGACTCCCTCAAATCCTTCGGCTCACCCATTTTTCCTACATCAACTTTGAGGACAACATGTTCACTTGTTGTCTAATATATCCCACTAACAGGTGCCATGATTAAGAGTTATCAGAGTGTTATGTCACATCACCTGGCAATGGTCATATGGTTATGTCTGATTGGTGTATATCCTAACACTATGTTAATATGTAAGACTACCTCGGCAGATATTTAATAGCTATTCTGTGAACTAAGTTGAATAAAGTAACTACATAATTTTTAGTCAGTATTGCAAATCCCCACTGATGTGTATCTTTGTTGTACTGTTTGAGGGAACTATTGGTCACTGCACTCGTCACTCATGCTAATGTAGCTACTCAGAGATTTAAGCTGTTATTCTTAAAAAAAAAAAAAAAGTTTAAAAAGTTTAATAAAAATATATATATATATAAATTAAATAAAAAAGATTTTTTATTTTTTTTATTTTTTATTTTTTTTATGGATTAATGCTTAACATGACGTTTTGATCTGTACACACCGGAGAATAGCAACAGTGTACACAGGGCCTGAAAATTAAATGACGTGATCAGGGTAGATGAAAATTGCTTTGGGCAGCAAGTCTACAGTGTACATTGGCACATTGCCGGGAGAGATAAAGTAGTGGTGTTAGCTTCCCTGTAGTCTCAGGGCCTGTCCTTTACCCCCACAAGTTCCTGATTGGTGGCAGGTTGCTCTCTCCACCATCTTTTTCTCCCTCATTCCCATCAGCAGAATGCAAGAGGTTGTAGAGAATGCAAGTTGCTTTACACTGTTGTCTGATTCATCAGGGCAGACTTGCAGTCCTCAACAGTCCTCCACCGTTCTCCATGACTCTGGAGAGGAGTTAGTTGAAAACTTGCATGTCCTCTTGATGATGACACCCTGAAATAGGGCCTGAGGAGGTAACACTGAATTGGGAATAACTGGATCTGTCCCTCATTGTAGTCTCTGGGCCCAGCCACACCAAACTGACATTGGCTGATGGTTGCATTGCCTCTGGTTGCCCGTGTCTCAGCCAAAAAGCTGCACCTGAATGCACCGTAGAGACTACAACCGATGGCAAATTACCTAAGAGGAAATGCCTCTCCATACCACCAAGTGGTGGTAGTCTGGATCGTTCCAAAGTAAAACCGGATGAATATATACAAACTAATTTTGATAATAAAGCCCAATTTTGAGACCACTCTTGATAATATGGTCACTTCTACTCAAGAATATGTCTAACAAATGGCAACTAGTGAGGGGAGAGATGTTAAATAAGGAGCAACTGCATGAAATAGGTGAAATATTGTTTACTACAATGAAAAGCTCAAAGAGCTTTCCTTTTCTCCTTTTCTTATTCCTCCTTTCTTCTCTTTCTCCTCACATCCACATATTCTCTTAGCTGAACACCCAATCACCAAACCACACCAACACAAAGATGCTTTGTAAAGTCAACGTGCAAAAAAAAATCTTCATATTTCGCCACTTAATTTTATCTTTCAAGTTCTGAAATTACTACCAGAGCTTCAGTGTCATCCCTAGAACAAACATGTCATTCACTACTGATTGTTTTTGGATAAAACACGGTCTGCTAACCAGAGCCAGCCCGAGCCATATGCAAACTAAGCAGCTGACAATATTTTTTTGTATTATTATTATTATTATTATTTTTCTTTACGTAATAAATACAGCAAACAAGTGACATTAATGAATGAATGAATGAATAATTCAAGACAAGATGATTCTGATTTCATGTCCAATATACCTGCCTACAACTGCTGTGTCTGCCAGCATATAAATCATGCGCATAAGCTAGACACCTCGCTTAGAGAAAGCAAGGATGGATTACTGAGTGAGCCTGTGTGACCCAAGAGGTGAATGGGCCCTGAAGCCCGAGTCATTGTGTGAAGCCACTACCTCAATAAGTCAAAAAGGAAAAGGCTAGATTATACCCTTCTCCAGCTGGCCATCCCAAAAAGGCACCAGAATACAGGAAAACACATCTACCAAATTCTGAATTTTCTGGGGGAGGACCCCAAGACCCCCCTTCACCCATCTGCACCCACTTTTGTACAAATAAGGTGTGTGTG
>JARJLU010000484.1:0-43818 GCA_030272975.1 Sparidentex hasta
AACCCCACCGCACAGAGAAGTCACGAGGTATAACAACTCCAACGAGGAATCTGAGATGGAAGAAATTACTGAAAGTCTTCAAAAAATAAAACCAGAGACAGCCCCTCTCTGGTTGTAAAAGAAAGCGACCATAGCTTTTGGCGAGTCCGCTCCTGAGTTAAGTTGCAGTAAAAGGGAAATGTGCGGAGGCCCCGCAATGAAATATGGTTAAAGTAATTGTCTTTGTACTTTGAAATAATATTTGGCCTGCGAAAAGAACACTAGCACGAGGGAGAAAATTGAAGATGACAACGTAGTGCCGAGGCACATGTCCCACTTCCACGTAAGCCAGGCTGATGATCCCCCTGATGCGCTCCCTCCACGGCTCGGAGACACATGGCAGTAATTTAGGGCCCTATTTGCTACTTCCTAAAGCTAACATGCAGGATCAACCACTTCCAGGGCACTCCCAGGGTTAAACCCTTCTGCCAAGTGACACAATAAACATGACAAACTAGACGCCCGGGGGCCGGCAGGTTACCTCTCCTCATGTTCCTGATGAGACTGCTGACTGATCTGAGTCTGCCACTTAAAAACACTTTGCATTAGCTCCGTGTGACGGTTAAATTAATTATTTCTAATCCACTGCTCCAGTCTTGATGCTACTTTTTTCAAGAAATACTGCATCCGTTTTTTTGTTTTTTTTGGTGAGGTGTAGACAGGCTGAATTATCTTTAGCTCTCTTAGAACAGTAGGATGCCATTGGCTTTATTCCCAGCAAACCATAGCCATCTTATTTCCTCAATGTAATAAACCAGGAATGCGTCTCAGGGTATATAAGTGCAGCGACCGCATCGCAATATTTCCTCAAGTCAACCTTTTGCCTTCGTAATGAGAAATGCGCGACATGTCACTGAGAGGAACATGCTAGTAAACTTCCAGAGTAACCTGTGCTGGATCAGGTTGGATTGAGAGTCTTGCCAGACAGTATTTCATCTTTGGGGCAATTTGAGTAACTCTGAGAGGACTTTTTTTTAGCCGCTCACCCATTCTTTTTTGTGCTGTGCTCTCTTTCACCATCCATACTGTTGTGTGTTTTTGCACCTTTGTTTCGAAGCAGTTGTTCCCTGTGCCGCTCAACTATGCACGGCTCTCTATTGTTAGTTGTCCGTTTGTCCTTTTGAACTTGGCTGTCTCTGTGTTTCTTCTTCTTTCGTGTTTGACTCTGTCTGGAGTCCGCACTGATTTTGAATTCCTTTGTGTTCCTAGAGTGTCTCTGAATTGTCACGTCTCCTTCTCCCTTCCTGAGTCCATTCCTTTTACCCAGACGCCTCGTATTAGATTGTCCCCTCACAGCAACTGTTGGTATCTAATCAGATTTGCGCCTATGTCTCTCTTTCTCTCTTTCTCTCTCTCTCTCTCTCTCTCTCTCTCAGCAGGCCGTGCCGCCATCAAACTATGACATGCCCGTGTCCATTCCCGTTAGCAACCAGAACAATCTCATCTACAGCCATCCCGGTGGTTCCTTAGGCAACCACAACCTGTTGCCCTTGGCGCACCATGGCCTACAGAGAAACAGCATGTCTCCCGGAGTTACTCACAGACCCCCCAGTGCAGGTAATACAGGTAGGGGCTTATGTGCTCTCATGCACATGTTGTTAGCCCATCTGTCTACCCTCTCAAGTGCTTGCGTGTGCCCGTCTGCCACGCGCACAAATCACATGCACGATACATGTTATGACAGCTAGCCGCAATATTCCACCTGAGTGCAATGACTGAATCCAAAGCCGCCCCCCCCTCCGGTATATATTCGCATATTGCCTGCTCAGTGCTTTTGTTCGAAGTTAGCTGATGATTTAATATCGTATTAACTCCCAGACCGCAGTCTCGTTGATTTAGTGTGAGGTTCTACACACGGGATGTCTGGCCCTATGTATAGGCATTGAGTTGCCGGTGACATAAGCAAAGGCCTGTTGGTTTGTTATTGTTGTCCAAAGTCCTTTTTCTGTCCCCTCTGGTCTGAAGGCCTGCTGCCCACACCCTCACCCTGTCATTACAACTGGATGCGAGAAGCGCCAGCACAAACTAAATATGAGCTTTGGCGCTCGCAGCATCCACACCAAACCGCACACGTTCTGGACCCTCCCACTCCTCCACCTCACATGGCTTAAAAATAATAATGTGTCATTTTTCTTGGACGGCGGCTTAATGTAACCACTCGCAGCGTTCCGTTGCTCGGAGTGTTAAGGTTTGAGTGGGATGTAGTATTACTTCTGGTACCGGCGCACGTATGATGTACTGACGCTCACACACACACACACACACACGGCGGGTTGTGATTAAATTGAGTTTAGCTTCTGAAAAGGCCAGCGAGGTAAGAGACAGGAGGCACAGTGGATGTTACGTGGGTGTCTATCCTCTAATGGTTTTTCTCTCTTTTGCTCTCTTCTCTCTTTCATCTTTCAGGTGGCCTCATGGGTGCTGACCTCACCACTGGCGCAGGCACCAGTGCTGGTAAGAATGGCCTCCTCCTCTCGCACACAGTTGTCTGCTAACACACACACACACACCCACGCAGGCGCACACACACACACACACACACACACACACACATGGCACCCACTCACCCACTCTGGGCCATAAAATGCATGACTAATAGTAACCCAAACCCGAGTGGAGATTTTGTCCATGATGTGTTGATGTTAGTGGTCGTGGAGTTCATCTGGGAATGTTTGCCCAGTGCCGGGGCTGTGACACATCCTGCCTGCATTCAGCAATAAAACGGCAGAACAAGTGGGGCGAAACAGAAATAAAATTGCACTCCGCACTGAAGCAGTGGATTGACTGACAGGCAGACGGAGGAGAGGAGTTTCGAATGTGCAGCCGAATTTTGTCCGCGTCTCTGCGTGACGAGCCGCGTCTTTGTTTCTCCCGCCACACGGATGTGGATGCAAATTCGAAATGACAACACCCGTAGCTCCCGATTGGAGCAACCTGCTTTGCCACACAACTCGCTGCGCAGTAACTGCTATCATATGTCTACAATTAAATTAATTCAGTGTTTGGAGTGGCTCACCATGCCATAATGGTCCCGTGGAGAGTGCAGCAAATCATGTTTGGGGAACATGTGTGAGGAATCTTATGTGTTAGCTTCTGTGGGTCAGTGGGTTTGTCCCCGAGGACACATCAGGCCTAGTTTATTGAAAAGAGGCTCCCTTTTAAAGGGTTAAATTTTACAGCCTCGACATACAGTGTGGAGTGTAAAAATGGAGAGTGGGGGGGGTCAGTGGGGCACAGCTGGGCAGTCTTGTCTGGCCCCTAGGGTTCCATCACAAGGGGTCAATGCCTGGTTCCTCTGTCTGGTCACTCATCACGCACACAACAGGACCGTTTGTTGTGGCGTGTGTTCCGTCGACGGCGTGCTGCAGAGCATGCTTCAAATGTAGCCTTTGTGTCAGAGCGCTGAAGGAACAGTGGCGCTCTGTGAGAGCTGTGTGTCGCTCAGCAGCAGCAAAAAACACGACGTGGAGAGAGTCATGCGGGAGCAAAAAGATTCCATTCAAAGCTCTCTTAAATCTCATCTAGGGGGAGAGAGAAAGAGCGTGTGGGGGGGGAAACCCCAATGATGAATATCCACTGATGGTGGAAGCATGTGTGCAAAGTAGAAATAGCGGGGGAACACAGATGGAAGTGTTCTGTGAACTTGGTCAGCCATTTTAATGATGTTCCTCTAAGTGACTCAGTGTGAGGTGGCCCAGCCACTGTGGCACCACAAAGACATTTTTAATGTTCCTCCTCCGCTCACCGTGAGTTTTGATAAGCCGATTGTCCAAGTAGCTGTCTGGCCCATGGGTGAGTGTCTTAAGTGGCTTGGCCTGAGTGACGTAGGAGGGGCCTTGTGTGTGGATGTGTGTGTGGTTCAGACATGCACATAAACACCTCTTTTGTGCCTCAGATGTCGTGTTTCCACCGTCTCCAAAGAGAGAAAATGACAGCTTTGAAAGCCCAGTTCACATGGGCCCAACATTACCTGTGATCCTGCTGTAGTTTGGATGGTTTCTAGAAGTTTGTCTCTTAATCCCGTAACAGTCTCACATCTCCTCAACTGTGAAGTTAGAGCCTCACTTCCACTGTATGTCACCAAATGAAGATCTCAAAACGTCATAACCTGCAAGAGTTCATTCTTTTGGATACCAATGATAATTAGGGAGTCGCAATAATGAAAACATTCACACTTTTTAAAAGGGAACAAGGTGATTTTTGTTGTTAGTTGCCTAGCAACAGTGTTTTCATGACTTACAGTGCTTGAACTTCGAACATGTCGCCTAGTCGACTTCCCGGGAGGAACAGATGAACTTGAGAGTCCCTTCGCAGTGTAGCATTTGCATGAAGATGCACTCTGTTTCAGTTGTATCTAGAGACAATCCTTGTGATTGAGTAATTGAAATACAGACTTTTTGTTATGTGCAAAAGTGAAAGTCTACACCGCTGGAGCTCCCCAGGTAATTCTAGTCCGGTGCAAAATAGGCCATGTTACTGAAAGGCTGAGTCATCATGTCTTGCACCGTGGAAATATTGTGCGAAGTGTGTATGCGAGCGCGTGTATGTTCGCTCAATTTTACAGTATGTGTTCAATCTGTCAACTCTTTCGCTGGCTGGGAGAGGTGAGGAGAGAGACCGAATGTGAGTGAAAGGGAGCTAAAAGAAGGAAGCCACGGACCAAGGTCCCAGAAATGAACAAACCTCCCACCTCCATTTTTACAATTATGTAGCTGTCATCTGCGCTCCGATCAGCACTCCGCTCGCCAAAGCGCTGCAAGGAATTAACGAGAAACCTCTGTCACCCCTCATCTTGACCACACACCAATTAGTCCCTTAAATGAGTCGGATACAAGGTACATGTTTAAGATTGAATTTGTATAAAACCGCACAGTTATAGAGGCAGCGACAGTGAGCCTGATTCAATGGATCAAAGTGTGTCTCAATCTTGGCAGCACCTCACACCAACTGTACAAGTTGTAAGCACGAGTGTGACACCTTAGTTCAGTTGGAGAATTCAGGGGTGAATGCACATTTTGCCAAACCGCAACGGAAGAGTGTGTGTGTATGGGGAATAGAATGGAGCGCGCCTGTTAGACCACAACAGGACATCAGAAATTTGTTCAGTAACAGTAAAATGTACACGAGTTTAACCACACCTCTCCTTTGTGTGTGTGCGTGTGTCTGTGTGTGTGAGAGAGAGAGAGACAGATAGAGAGAGAGAAAATGATCACTCCCGAGAGGGGCCTTGTCAAACATGCATCTCGAAGTGCGCTAACTTGTAACCATGGCACCTATAGAGACGGACTGCGTTCCTTCCTTCGTTTTGACCTCAGGTGTCCCCACACGCGTCAGAAATAGCAAAGAGCTGTTTATCTGAATCTCAGATCAGATGTTGTTCTCCGTGTGTGCGCTTTATACCGCAGCACAACACACTCCTGGCTGGCCCGCGTTCCATTTTGGTACTTCCTCTAAACGGTCGACGGTAGCCCGCGCCGCAGCTCGACTGTGCAAAGCTGCATTAGGGCAGGACGGTGGGAAGTGAGCCGTGGATGTCAGGACTTCGGCTGATATCGCGGCCGAGTCGGTGTGTCTGAATGCAACCGTGATCGAGCCACAGAACAGGAAGAATTGAGTCCGAGTTCTTCCTTCATTAGCTTAATTAGCTAATGATTTTACTTTTGAAGTGCTTAAGGACTGGCCTGTGCCACTCATGATCATAGTCATCTAGCAGATAATTGACTGAACCGCGGCCATCTCCACAGGGTGGCAACACAGATGTCTGATTAACTGTCACCGAGATGAAGTCCGTGTCATCTTGACCAAAGTGTGTATTAATGTCCCTCTATAGCTCAATCTCGCTTTTTTTTTTTTTTATTCATCTGTACAGAAACACTGATGTACTTCCTGCTGGGTTATTTAGCAAAGTGTGTGTATGTGCTGTGGTGTGTGTGTGCGTGTGTGTGTTTTATGTGTCTGTGAGGTCTCATTCATCTAACTCCACATGCACCCACTCAATCTCACAAAGGGCCAGCCATGAGAATGAGAGAGCGGGAAAACTGAAGAGGCAGCTGCCTCTTCGCTAATGTGAGATTGACACTGGAACTAAGAGGGTCCAATTCAAAACACACACGTGCATCCATATGCATGGCTCGTGCATCGGCAGTCATACAGCGCGTCTCCTAGAGTCTCAAGTCACACTGTGCTTATGTTCACCGACAGCAAAATGGTGCTTATACAGAATCATGTAAATGCAAAACTGTACACAGCAAAACATACAATGACACACAAAGTTGATGTTGTTAACATCAGCTTATGCACGCTCACACATCAGACATGCCAGCAGAGGCACAAACAGACACACACACACACACATGCGCGCGCACACACTAGCAGTCACACACACTGTTTTTCTCGTTTTCTGTCAGACGGCCTCATTTTCTCTCACCGCTAGCGGTCGTTTACTCTTCAGATTGTTCAAATTGAGCTTTTGAGACTTTTCATTTCCAAACAACAAAAACCTCGCTCTCAAATTAAACAAAGATCAGCGAGGGAAATTGCCCAGGAAGACATCTGCGACTCATTTTCCCCCGGAGTATATGATTAGGAAATTCATTTATGTCTAACGTATAATTCCTGCCCGTCTTTCAAGTGGGAACGTCCACACAGTGCCCTGTGTTCTACCCCTTGGAAGAAGGAAGGAGAAGTAAGGGGAAAAACAGCCTGCGGGATTGGGTTAGAAACAAAGACTATGTTGCTTGCAAGAATGCTCCACTCTCAGTTTTTTTTTTTTTAATGATGTTGCTGGGACTTCGCCCCAAAGGTTTCTGAGGAGGAAATGGGTGCTGCACTTGGCCCCTCCGTGCGTATGGGAGTGCTCTGGTGACAACCCCAAGGCAGGGTCTTTGTCTGGAGGAACCGCACATGTGTTTAACTCTGATGGTCAAATGACGGGCCCCATCCCTCTGTGGTCTCGCATCTTGTAATTAGATGTTTTTACACGATTCGCTGGCTGTTGCAGGGCACATGTAGCCTTAACTGACGGTGACAGGGGTGGAGGGCGAGGTCCTCTCAAGTGGACGCCCTCACTGTATGACTTACCAAACAGTTGTGATGATGGATGCAAAAACGGGACTTCTGTTTGACTGCACGCTCCGTCAGTCAGACCGGTGAGCTAATAGAATGTCTGACAGAGGAAGTGGAGATTAGACAGAAAACACTGATAAGGAGCAGCTGGAAATGTGTTCCTGCGGGTCTTCATTTGGTTACACAGTCGTGGACAACAGGACTCCAAATTACAACATGTGGCTGCGTGTTTGGTTTTGATCCAAAGAGTAGCTCTGCATGTGTTCAATGTTTCTCTGCCTCTTTCTGTGCCCGCCCAGGAAATGGATATGGGAACCACCGCAACTCGCCCGGTCTGCTGGTCTCTCCAGGTGGCATGAACAAGAACATGCAGGCTAAGTCTCCCCCGCCCATGAACTTGGGCATGAACAACCGCAAACCTGACCTACGCGTGCTCATCCCCCCTGGTGCCAAGAACAACATGCCCTCCATCGTGAGTAATCTCTCCATCCCTCGCTTCGTGTCACCATCCCGCCTCTCCCCCAACTCCCCCCATTCCCTACTGTATATCTCCCTATCTATGGGGGGTTTGTTCGCTATTGTTTATTTCCTTTCATGTCTTCTCCGCGGCTTTCATCTCCTCATATCAGACTTGGGTTGATGAGGTTATGTTTGTGATAAGACTTTAGGAGGATGACATTTTTTTTTTTTTTTTCCCCCTCTCATATGCCTTGGCAGCTCTCTAAACCAACATTTTGAAATTTACTTTGGGCCCAAGTCTGATATACTGTCAGATATATTTCCTCTGCTGTGTCTGTGTGCGCAAGTCGGCGCTTACAGGCCCAGATATTTCACTCCACTGTCTTCCTCATTTAGTTAGAGCAGTGAGAATAGTTCTCAGCATCCCCTTCTCACATTAGTTCTGTTTCCGTTGGCTCCGTCCCTAGATCCACACTTAGCCACCACTTTTATATTCTCACTAATTTGACTTTATCACCCTCCCCTTCCAACGCTGACAGTCTGAGGATGTCGATCTGCTTTTGGTAAGTCAGACTGCCACGCAAACGTAGAAATCCAAACAGCAACCTTTAGAATTTGAGGTAGTTTGTAGTTTGATAGTTCGCGAGAGCATGATGTGCTTCGTAGAACTGAGAGAACTCAGTCACTGGAGTCTTCTCCTCAGGAAACCTCAGGTTTTGCATTAAATTTGTGCCATCTCCACTGAGATTATTACAGCCAGATACAGCATTTTTTTTTTTTTTGAGAAAAGTGGTCCAGACTCCAGAGAAACTTTCACCTTTATTGTTGCTGACTCTGCTGACGGCTTCAATGTCACCTCACATGGCATTTTGTGAGGGCACATAGTGCCATCCAGTGGTGTGTCAGGGTAAAAGCAGCCCGGTCTGTGTTTTTTTTTCCTTCCTATCCGCATGTATCCACTCCTCCATTTCCACCTTTTATCTTTTCGCCTGCGTGCAGTCTTACGCTGCACACGTTCAGCTCACAGCTCTCATTGCTCAGAATGTAGAAATGAAGGACGACTGAAGAGTACAGTTTGATTTTTTCATCAAACCTCCATCCTTTTCTGCCAAATCCTCCCCTCCACTACAGTAAAGTGCCTCTCCCTTGCCGTCGTTACCCTGCGTTGCTGTGGAGACCGGTGGTGTTTCTATAGCGACAGTGGGCCCTCGGAAAGGGTGGTAAATGATCGGGTTGGCAGGGTTCAGCCGTGCCGCATGTCAACTGATTAATTTCTCCAGAAGTTGGCATCACATTCATTCTCTCAGCATCTGTTGAGAGGAAGAAAAAGAAATGAAAGAAAATAAAAAAAGAACTTTCTCGGTTTATTGCAGTTTTTTCTTGTTTGTTTTGTCTGGAAGTTGATTGCATGTTCTCAAGCCTCTCCCATCTCTCTTTTTTGCTCTCCGTGTCTTCCCTTTCTCTGCCACAGAACCAGAGAATAAACAACTCACAGTCTGCTCAGTCATTGGCCACCCCAGTGGTATCAGTAGCAACTCCCACTCTACCAGGACAAGGCATGGGCGGCTACCCATCTGCCATCTCGACTTCTTATGGTACCGGTATGTATCGCATACATGTCACATACATAACGGGTCAGAACCAGAGAGGCTTAAGTGACATCTTGGGTTGAAAATAAGCGACTTATACGTCATATAAAGGCCCCTGGTTGGCGTTTTCTTGAATTCCAAACCAATCCAGGCTTGTTCTTCAAAAACCAAAAGTCTGAACTGTTTGGGGCCAAAGGATGCGAGTGCTCTCATGCATATAAATTAAAACTTTTTTTTTTTTTTTAAATTAATGTCAAAATATTGCAGCTAGTGTGTTTTCATCCACATGTTTATGGCTTTTTTGGTGTAATGATATATTGATGTCCAAGCAGAGTCATTTTATCTTCAGGCTCTCCTGGAAAAAATGATAAATTGTCACTGACATCCCTCTGATTCTCAGCCCTCATTTACAACCTATATGAATTATAGCGTGTCCATTAACACATCCTCATAGACTCTGTGATTAGCCTGTGTGTTAATAATGTAATAAAATGAATGTATTCAAATCACCATATGCCCAGAAATGCCAACTGATCAAGTTGTGGTTCAGATGTTGTGCATCAGTTGTGCAAAAAAAAAAAAGAAGCTATTTCAGATACATGTGTTGTTTTTTTTTCAAATTTCAATGTAATATGATAATCGAACACCAGAGGGCGCTGCCGACACAGAACTCATTCATGTCACACCTCTGCAGCATCTATCAGAGCTGCATGCTCTCTGCAACTTTGTTTGAGTTGAGCTTCTCGGAACAACCTTTAGTCTACATCTCCTTCTGCTTCTTTGTGTTTGTCCACAGAGTATTCCCTGAATAGTGCAGACCTGTCCTCCCTGTCTGGCTTCAACAGCGGCAGCTCCCTTCACCTCGGCTCAATGAGCGGGTGGCAACAGCAACACCTTCAGAACATGCAGCATTCAGCTCTCGGCCAGCTAGGGTGAGCGCACTGAAACTTAATTTGAGGTGTTGTGTGGATGCATGACGTGACATGGAAAACATCACCAGAGATTCACGGTTTTCAACCCCCCCCGTTTAAATATAGTAGAGTGTGCGTGCGTGTGTCTGTGCTTCCATGCATGTTTGTGTGCCACACTGACTATAAAAAAATCACTTTGATTCCTGCTCTGTAACTCTGTAACCCCTTTCGTTTCCTTTCCCTCCTACAGAAATTGCTCTAGCTCTCACTTATGTCAGGGTTCAAATCTCTCCCTGCCCTCTGCTCAAAGCCTGCACATCAAGTCCGAACCTGTTTCTCCTCCTAGAGATCGCACCAGCAGCACACCGGGGGGCTACGGTGGCGGGGTACCCACTCCCCAGAACCACTCGTCTCGCCAGGACTCGGGACGCTCCCCCGTCGATAGCCTGAGCAGTTGTAGCAGCTCCCACGAGGGCAGCGACCGCGACGAGCACAGAAACGAGTTCCACTCACCTCTGGGACTGGCCCGGCCCGCCCTGGACGAGCGCGAGAGCCCCTCCATCAAACGGGTGCGTCTGTCAGAAGGATGGGCGACATGATAGCTCTGTCCTCTCCCCGGCAGTGCCCCGAGTTGCCCTGAGCGCCGGCACCAACCCCTCCACCGCCCGACAATGCAGCGTTACGATGCCCCCCCAAAAGTCAAACTCCCTCCTCCGCCTCCTCTCACTCGATATCACGAGTCACTCACCGCCCAGCCCCATGGCCTCTACTCCTTTATCCTCTTTAACGCTGAAGGAAAGAAAAGGGACATCCCTTTTCACAAAATATGTTTGTAATTTCTTTTTCCTTTTTTTAAATTTTCTTTCTTTTTCTTTCTTTCTTTTTTTTTTTTTTTGCTGAGTGTGCGTGTGCTATACATATTGACATTATATAAACCAGTGGGGTGTTGTGATGGGGGTTTGGGAGGGCGGGGTGATGGTTTGGGACGGGATCAGGGGGTATTTTTTTGTTGGGGAACTATGCATAAATTGTATCGTGTGTGGATAAAAAGAATCACGTATGCATATATCTTTACACGTGTGTGTATGTGTACATATATGCATATCAACAAATAAACAAAAAAAAATAGTCAGGTACTCTGTTTCATAAAACGTACTTACACTTTGCCTCAGCGATATATCAGTGACTAGAGACAACAACAACAAAAAAAAGAAATACAAAAAAAAAAAATTTTACATGAACATGAGAGTGAGTATGTCCAGTGGGGAAAAAAAAAAACACCTTAGCACTTGAGTTGGACAAACAATACATGTGTACAGTGTCAGTTTTCATTGCTATGTACCTTCTCTGCAGTTCTCCCTTGCAAAAATGTGTGTTAACATTAGATGATGTCATGTTGCAGGTTCAACGTATTTATGTAAATAGAGGAACGGGGGGGAGGGAGAGGGGGAAGGAGCGGACAGGGGTCAAAAGTTGCCAGACATTACAAGATTTATTTACTCACTAAATGAAAAAGCTATTATGCAACATTTGAAGGATTGTACAGGTAAACGGGCAGACCCAATGCTAGACGCGTGGAACCTTTTGATGATTCGAGCGCTCCCCTTAAAGAACGGAGCCGAGCGAGGACCACCCTCTGATCTAAGAGCTGCGTTAGTGTAATCAAGACAAACTCTGGATCTAGTATTAATATTCAGTGTTAATAAACAAAAAAAAAGGAAAAAGAAAAAACAATTGTACGATACACTTGCTTATATTTTCATATGAAAGGAATACAATGCAAAGCATTTTTGTGGCTTTTTGTAGTTTCTATAAGCCAGAATGTGTTTTTTGATAGCTTTGCTAATAAGAGATGGATAGTTCACCCAGAGGGGGAAATGTCAGGGCGCCGAAGCCCTAAGCCATGAAAAACAGACTGAGATCCAATGCTTTGCTGAACTGTTTTATCTTTGTAGAGGTTTGTTTTTAAACGTGTATTTCTAATTATATATAATAATGGTAATATTAAGAATCTTTAAAAAAAAAAAAATCTGTGAAATTAACATGCTTGTGTATAGCTTTCTAATATATAAATATATATACTAATGATTTTCTGTTGGTTTCTTAGTGGAGTTTCTATGTGCAGTTGCACATGTTGTCTGGTTTGTTTCATTTGAGCCCTGAACAGTGCTGTTCAGGGGTTGTATTTAGTCTAACCTTAAAAACCAGCTGGAAAGCATTGCCAGGGTTTGTGTGGTGGAGCAAAGACAGGCCTGAATGCTGAAAGACAAACCTGATAGTGGCAAATGTCATGAGACTGGAACTGGGGATGACACAGAAATAAATGCTGACAAATGATGTACATGATTGTCACACTGATGAGGAAATATAGGCTGACCCTCAGGATGCATTCTCGCGCATCAGATCTTTCATTCTTGAGCCTGATTATCTAATTTAATAGCGTTAATTTCATAAAACATGTTTTGACATTATCCCGCTCCTTTTGAAAATCTCAGTCTGTGCTGGAGCCCGAACACAATCGATAGCGTCTTCATGCTCAATTCTATTTATGTGGTGTCATTTTGCGAGTGCATTGTGAGTAATTTTTCCCCCCGATCATTTGCAAACTTAATTTGGTTCTGTGTCGTCCTGCGACTCCTCGTGTTCCACTCTCCAGAACAGGGTTCCACGTTCATATACAACATGTCAGTGACAGCTCAGCATCAGATAAACGAGGACAAATTGATCATGCTGGTGTGGAAGAAGCACAATTGTTTATTTAAAATAAATAGCTGTTTTGATTTTCTTCTTTTTTTTTTAAAACAATGAAACTAGCCACATATCTCTCTGCCTCCCACTCCCGTATCTGCTGTCACTTAAGTGTTATGATATTTCTATGTGCATATTTCATGCAGGTTCACTATGTTGTTACTGTATACAGTCTGTGTAGTCAAACAGGGGCAGAGCCTCTATAATGGTGTTCTTCTTCTCTTTTTTTAAAATTCAGTACAAAAAAAGGTTGAGAAAAAAAAATAATAAAACATAATGTTTCAGGCAGCGTAAGTGTGGAGAAACCAAAGCCAGTGGCATTTCTGTGTTGTAAATTCAACTTTTATTTTCACATTCATTTTATGGTTTTTGCAAGCATTGAAACAAACAATAAAAGAAATTTGCTCAAATGTACAATTGGTTTTCACATTTCAATTTTCAGCCAGTCCAAAAACGCAGCTTTAAAACATCGAAGGCTGCGTTCACAGTATTTTTTTTTTATTTTTTTTTTTACCTTGTTTCCGTTGCACACCTGTCCCCCTGTGCACCGCGTTGAGGTTACATTCACAGCTGTGCTCCGGCAGAGTCATTCAGGCCTGGTCATGTGAAAGCGCGTGCTTGCTTGCTGTCCACTTGATCGAAAGCACAGCACACACTTGTAATCAAACCTGATTGGAATGATGCCAGCGTGTCCTGGTGGTTCACTGCAGTGCTGTAGTTTTGAGAATAATTTCAACCAAAGACGTGGAGAAAACCTTTCTTGATATCTTTGTTTTTATCTTCCTTTTTTTTTCTTTTCTTTGTGTTTGTTCGATTTGAAGCCATTCTTTTTTTTTTTTTCATCACCTGTTGATCAGTTGTTCTTCTGTCATTATTTCTAATAGACTAAATGTTGGTACCTCAAAATTGACCGAAGCAGTACCTCAGCTGATGTTTTGATAAGTCACTTGCGGTGAAAAAGGGGGGAGACCATACAACTGTACAGCCATGTGTAATAACCATGTAATACCATTGCTTAAAGGTCCCTGCGTTCACATGGGATTCTTTGTTGCTCCACCGTGTTTGTGGTTTATTTAAGTTGTTATTCAAAAGCTGAAAAAAAGGAGTTTCCCAAAAAAAAGAAAAAAAAGATTAATATGTTACAATGCTTAAAAAAAAAAAAAAAAAGTCAGTCTGTAGTATCAAATGTAGCTTGTATAAACCTGAAAACGGAGGAGGTTTGGAACTAATGTTTTCTGGAACGCAAGAGCGGCTTTCAGCGGCATAAGCTGGCCTTTGTCGCCACTTGAGACTAAGATGGTATTAAATTAAAATCCACATCTCTGTAACTCAAGGGACTTGATTCAGCTGTATGTAGTGAAAACGTCTGGGGATGAAAATAAAAGTCTCCTCTGCTGGAGGGAAAGGCTATTTGTATTTTGCAGAGATTTCAGTAAAGTTACTGGCTTTCTTAGTTATCCTGATGTGACTTGGTGTGATTTCATTGTGTTCGACTTGTTTCTGCATGCAGCTATACTTTCATACTTCTGAGGGGGGGGGAAAAAAAAACATCCACAGCACAGGGCGCCACATTAGCCTCACTGTGAGACGACATATAAATTGCATGGCATCGAAATGACAGCGGCGTCATTTTTACATTTGCTTCTGTCCCTTTACATGTTTTTTTAAAAATGTGGCATTTTAACATAAGTGTCCATACTGGAGACATTCATATGACATTTAAAGTCAAGGTTTATCTCACTTGACATTACAGTGGGCACCATCTCTCACAGTGATACATCATACTACAGTACACAGGAGCCTTGTATTGACAGGGTAACGCACATGTTCATAAACAATACAAACACAGTGATGAAGCAGAGGGATGTGATAGAACACACAGGCACGCGGCCCAGGCCCACTCCTTCATCATGCCTGAATAAAAGAAAGAAGAAGGGGGAAGAACAAGCAAGTGAGAGAGAAGGAAGAGCTCCTTCAGTTAAGATCCATGAGCTTCTTTTTCTTTTTCTGTTCCTGGTGTCCCTTTAACCACCCAGGTGTGAACGTCTGAGGCTCAGAGCTGTGAGGAAACAGCCTGCTCAATTAGAATGGCGGCGGGGTGACGCCTTTCAGACTTCTGGAAATAATCAGAAACAGCAGCTTCACGTGACATTTAATGAAAAGGCTCATTATGGGATCGTCGGCAGGAAAACACGGCGTTACAAACATTAGACTGGTATCCCGTATGGACGTGGCTCTGCGCGGGGCCTTTCTGCAGGCAAGCGTGGCTCGACGGTTATTTCGCTCTTTAACATGAACATCATCAAGTGTTTCTATTTAAGTTCACCTCTGATCGATTACAGTCGATGACGATAAAAGCAAAGAAATTAAAATCCTCACCCTGCAGAAGCGTCTCCTCTCTGCGAAATCTGATAGCGACGTTTTCTAACTTTTATTTTTATTTTTTTCTCTGTTTTCCCAAACGAGCTTCTCACTTTAAAAACCTATTTTGTTATAAAATAATTTCCACGATTTTTCTTCTAGTCGGGCTTTATAATTCTCCTTTAATGGACCGGGCTCATAACACTAAAAGGTAATTCAGTGTCTTTCTCCTGACAAACGAACCGATCCTGGACTAACAGACAGACAGACAGACAGAGACAGACAGATAGACAGACGGGCCCTTCGTCTTATTTCAGGTTCACATATTAAAAATTAAAAAAACACGCACACGCCACATTTTAATCGATCAGTCCAGTCGGGTAGATTAGATGATTTTAAAGGCAAAGAGACAGCGCGTCATGATGCGTTCATGCAAGTTTACATGTCGGATGCGAGAAAATTCGTTTCAGAATTGAGAATAATTTAATGTAACTGATCATTTTAAAAGCAAAGTAACGTCGCAATGTCATTTTTTTTTTCGAAATACCCCCATTTACATTTCAATAATTAGTCTCATTTCTGTGTTTCCATCTGGTGAAAGAAAGAAAAGTTAATAAACAAACAACAGAGATCTTCTAAATCAAAACCCTTGCCTGTATATGTTTGTGTCCAGTTGTATGACAGGAGTGGTTCTTTTTACATCACATTAAAACCACAGTGAAGACAATACGTTTAGTCAGTAGTGAGTGCTGGGACCATTGTGTGTGTGTGTGTGTGTGTGTGTGTGTGTGTGTGTGTGTGTGTGTGTGTGTGTGTGTGTGTGTGTGTGTTTTAACGCACCTTCATCAATTGCTGTACACTGAACATGAACAAAATCGAAAATAACGAAATCATAAATCATTTCACGGTCCACAGCATTTTACAGCCAAACGAGCCTCTTAAAGAACCCTTTAATGGCGGCTAATCTAAGATTTACGGTACTCGAGAGCGCTGACATTACTGCAACGCTGTGTTTTATTTATCCTACTGTGTGTGTGTGCGTGCGTGTGTGTGTGTGTGTGTGTGTGTGTGTGAGAGAGAGAGACTTTTTGTGCTTTAATAGTTGAAGGTATTTTGGTCTCAACACTCCTCCTGCAGAGAGGCCTGTATGAATTCCTCCAAACTGTCCCGTGGGCTTCCACAATGCGCATGATTTTTAATTATGAAGCGCCTGTGCACCGCTTCACACTGAGCCTGCAGCAGCCTGAGTGCATTTTTAAGGGTTCGTTTGTGAAGCCCGTGGTGAGGCCGGCTGATGAGGTCGCGTATTAACGGAGGCAAAAAAAAAAAAAAAAAATCATCTGCAGAGGACAACAGCTGTCTCGGTTTTCTTGAAAGGTCACCCTGACGTGACGCGCGGACACGGCGGCGTTCTTCGACCTGCGGACAGGTTGAATCTGATCCATCCGACCTGTCGTTAAACTCTACAGACACGAGGGAAATGAAGCAAATGAGGTCTGAAATAAATGAAAGAACAAGCGAGTTAAAAGAAAGCCGAGCTGCGTCTGATCTGGATCTGATTGGATCCGTGCGCGCAAATCAAGAAGAATATCTTATCCAACTGGGCTCTGGCACTTTACAAGTAGTCTTAACATTAAAATAGTTTTTTTTAAATAATAAATGAATAAAAGATTGTTCAAGGAGAGTGTTTGTGAATGCATCTTTCCATCATGTTGATTGTAATAGGCCGGGCTGGGGTGTGATGGGGCCAGCAGGTGTCCATGTGCCCCCGTGTAGTGGCCGCGGAGGGATCGGCCACGTTTGACGTCGTCGACATTCTCCGAAACCGCCACTAGATGTCACCGTTTAGTCGTCCCAGACAAGCCCCTTCCTAACCTTCACCCTCCTCATCCTCACCCCGCAGCTTTTCGCGGTGGCTCGACCCGGCATAAATCAGACTCATCTAACTGCTTCACAAATATTATTCATGATTATTGTCAGTGTGGAAAAAAAGAGTGTTCCTCTAAGATCACTTAAACCTATACGTCAGTGTCCAGGATGCGATTATAACAGAGAGTTTGTCGTATAAAGTTAAAACAACAGAGAGATGATGATAATAATAATAATAATAATAATAATAATAATAATAATAATAATAATAATAATAATAATAATCAATAATGGAGTTTAACATTCACATCCGAACTATAAGAACTCCCGTTTGAACCCTTAAAGTGTTGATCAGAGGAAGAGACGCCTCACACCTCCGCCATTGCAGGTGAGTGACTGACACTTACATCGGCTGCTTGTTTCACTTTGAGCTGTTTTGTGAAATACTTCCCTAAGTAGTGTTTTTCAGCGCCAGACGATAATCCTTATCTTATTACAATCTGCACAGACAGACTGATCTCAGGTCTGAAACTGAACAACAACCAAAAAAAAAAAAAAAAGAAAAGAAAAAAAAAATCAAATGTGGCCAGATTTTAATACATGTTTCAATCCCTCACTGCTGATCCCCGAACAGTTAATTACGCGTATTTGTGCTTAAACGCTGTATTGAATCCAGCGGTAGAATTATTGTCTCCACATCTCCCCATGAGAGAAAAGACATTAACAAATATATATATTATTTTATTTAGTTCGCTCCTGTTTTTAAACTAAATCATCTCAATTTTTCGGAATCTGCAAAACTGATTTTGTTGTTGTTGTTGTTGTTGTTGTTGTTGTTGTCTCTCACTTAAAACACGCGGCCTCCATCATCAGGCTTCAGTTACAAACCTGGTTTTAATTAAAAACCAACCAAGTCGATTAATCAGCAGGAAGAGGCGCGGAGAGAACGCGCGAGTCTCTCCGAGGATTGGGGGATTCAGGTGAGGAGCAGCTGACAGCAGACAGTCTCTCGCTGCAGATTCCGAGCAGAAATAAAGACGCTTCTGAAAGATCAGGTAAAGACTCGACGTGATTTATCCTGCTGCTGCTGAAGGCCCTGCTTTTCCAAGAAAGACAGTCGCGTTAACAGATGACTCGACCGTCATTCTCTCCAGACAGAAATCGACATATTACGAGCTCATATCAGTTTTGTTAAATCATCTACATCAACTCCCGAAATAAAAAGAAAGAAAGAAAAAAAAAACTCCTCTCGTCCAGCGCTGAAAACGAAGCAAAACACGGCATCTAATCGCAATAATTAGTTCGATTGTATCTTTAGTTAAAACGCGAACACCGAACACCGTTAACAAAATCATTTACGAGCCTTCTCATCTTTATTTTCGCGTCTTTGAACGAAGGTGTGTGAGTGGAAACGACAGAGGATGATTAGCGGACTATTTAACCTCCCAGGGAGCCTCCTGCATGTAGCGCAGTACTCTAATATTTCCAAACAAGAAGCCTGATCAAGTATTATGACTTCTTTTATTTTCCCTTTTTTTTTTTTTTTTTTTGAGCCCAGCATAGGTGGGGTGACGGACGGGGCTCCTGTGGCTTTGAATATCTTTACGCGAGTCAGCCTGACCAGTGGTGTGGAGCCACGAGCGGCCGAGGAGCCACAGGGTTCAATGACGAGGGGAGTAGCCTTACAGTGGGGTGAGGAGAGGAGGGGGGGGGGCAAGGTGGGTCTATAGCTCTTGGCTGATGATGATGATGGCAGAAAAGTTTACACTCGCAAGGGGGGAAACGTCCCGACAACTTGAACACCGAAAAAAAAGGAAAGAAAAAAAATCCGAGCAGCGAGATTAAAAAAAAAAAAAAAAAAAAGAACAGCGGCGGGCACATCTGGAACTGTACTGACTGGAGGTAAGTTCAACGTTTCATTTGATGCGCCAGAGAAGAAGACAGGGGAGACGATAGCAGGACACACATGCTTTGGTTTGAGAGTCTTTCCGCTGCTTGATATTATGGGATGGTCGCAGATTTGTCCTCCTCCATAGGCGCTCCGCACTTCGCGGGCGCGCTCTCGTGCCTGGCACCGCTTGCCGCGCGTGCACGGGCGCCGAGAGGGAGACAGCCTGAGCGATTGTAGCCCTAAATGTCAGCGCTGCGTCACTGGGCTCCTTACAAACCGGGCAGGAAGACTTTTCGGTTATTAGTTCCCCGCAAAAAGCCCGCGTCCCCCTCTCCCTCTCTCTCTCTCTCTCCTGTCCTGAGCCTCCATCTTAAAGTCTCACCTCCGCTGTATTACCTCCGAATCCCCTCTATTGTTTGCCCGCCACAGAGCTCTTTGTTCATGCACGCCGGATTTGAGTATTCAGAAGAAGGAGGCTTTCGACGATTTACATCATTCAGATTTATATATAAATATAAAAAGAGAGTATTCAAACAAAGACTGCAATGCGGCCGATATCCTGTCACTTAAAGTAAAAAAAGAAAAAATATCACATGAGCATTCAATCTGAATATGCAGGCTGAGATTTGAGGTGATACACATCATCGCTATGACAGGGCTAAGACAAGCGCTCCACAACCTACCGCAAACGTGCAACAAACCACTGCGCTGTAAGTATGTAATGCAAATCTACCCACTGCATATGCATCAATATTAAAAATAATACGCACACCAGAGCCAACGGCGTCGGAGAACTGAGAATGGCGGAGCGGGGTCGTCTCATTACGCATGGGCGGCTTTTTCCACGCAGGAGCCGCGGTTCCCCTTCTCTTCGTGCCTCTCTCCTCCTGTCCCGCGTTCACATTAACGAAGCCTCTTTGGGGGGGGAAAAAAAAAAGAAAAACAACAAACAAGGGGCTTTTTCAACCAAAAAAACCCGGCAATCAAACACCCAAGAACTGGCTGGGGGGGAATTACTCCGACTGCGGCCGGGCAGGACTATGTAGTAAGCGGGATTTGCATATTTTGATGCGCTAATTGCCTTGATGTATTTAAATATGGCTGCACGTAGCTGATATGCTTGTCTACGTCACCGAACGTGCCCTCGCTGTTAAACTAAAACGTGAATCCGGGTGAATCTAATGGATACGCCTGCAATTAGGCAAAGAGGTGGAGGGGGGGAGCAATACGAGAGTGCGCGCTCCGCTGTTTGCAGTTTGCTTGTCTTTTTCCACTCACATGGTGATTTTATAACGTGAGACATTTTTAAAAAGAATAACATTTGAAGGAGAGGGAAAAAAAGGGGGTGGGGGTACATTTTCTAATATCTGAACACAGCAGGTGCTTCCTGACGCGTTCGCTCCAAAGACAGAGGACATGGCGTGTGTGTGTGTGTGTGTGTTTTTTTTTTCTTTTTGCAGAGTAAAGCTTCTCCAACTCGTTTTGCAGGAAAATGTTGAGTTTATAATATATTCAGAGAAAAACAAAACAACGTGTCATCACCAAGAGAATTGGCTGAAGACACAGGCTGGTACTGGTAGGCTGCTGACAACTAGGTCACCTCATTCTAACTTTTTTTTGTGTGTGTGTGTGTGAAAGATTTCTCTTATCTTTCTGTCCCTTTCTCTCACTCTAGGCTGTGTGTGTGTGTGTGTGTGTGTGTGTGTGTGTGTGTGTGTGTGTGTGTGTGTGTGTGTGTCCAGTCGTGTGTGTGAGTCTCATAAGAGTACCTCTTATTAGACCACTGGGAGAGCAAGGTGAATGCATAAGTCCAGTGCGGGCCCACACCGTGCGCACAGATCCAATCAAAGCCCCTTCTGAGTGAAGTTTAAAGTGCTGCATTTCCCCCTTTTCTTTTTATTATACGCCCGATGCGAGACTTAGTTTGGGAATTGCATGTAGCAAATCATTTCCCCTCTGTCTGAAAACCGGTAAATGCGTTCCGTTTGTCAAAGCGCGTTAGCGGAGCGCCTGCAGCAAATTCATTACCGCCCAACTGCGAGGCTCACTTCGTAACCTGGTCAGGGAGAAGGAGGGAGAGGTCCACGCCAAAAAACCGCGAACAATGCTGCCTCAGTTCGTGCGTGCAACAAAAGAACCGAGGGAACTTGTTTGGATTTCAGAGCACGTCCTCTCCTCACACAGAAGGATGGACTTTACATCCCCCCCTTCCACAACCCTCCTCCTCCTCCACCTCCTCCTCATCATCATCACCCCCTCCCTCCTTATCCCACCCCACCACCACCAACAGGGGGAGAGAGAAGAAAAAAAAAAAAACTTGCACACTGAGAGCTCAACTGTGCATGCACTTTTCTATTTGGTGCTCGCAGACGTTATGGGAAAGTTGTCTCTCTCCCTCCTCTCCCTCTCCCTCTCCCCATCCCTCCCTCCTGCTCCTTCTCTTCGTCTATCATGTGCTTGGGATATGCTCATGCTTTGCACAGAGCAGCTGAAGCACGCCTAATGCAGGCTACTGAGTGTAAGCGGCAATTTTAAAGTGATGCCTCACCCCCTCCCCCGTTCCCACCAAATAATACGGCTGGGATATGTGAGGGGAACGTGCACACGGTACACACGGACCCGGCTGAAACACCGCTGTTCTCCTGCTGCTTGGGACGCTTTCTGATCGACCGCAGTGATTTGACTCACCTTTAGGAAGTAAGTGCAACTTTTGTGCCTCCTCTAATGGGCTGCGTAGAGGCGATGGTGTGCGTAAAAGCTTTCGCATGTGCGCTAAAAGTAAAAGAAAAAAAAAAAGAAAATAGATGCGGCTGTCCATAAGACATGCATAGTATTTGGAGTAATTTTGTCGAGGCTGGAGATTTTCGGGGATTTTCCACGTATTTAGAAGGAAAAGTGAAGTTTGTGACTGTGACTGTTTCCTCACACACTTTGGAATTGGGGCGCACGGATGAGACCTTTTGGAACCTTTTAGAAGCAGATGCATTTGCTCCAGTTCATCGGTACTTCACTAAGTACGCCCTTGCCTCAGGTGTGTGATATGTGTTAATACTGATTACTTCCATATTGTGCACTTCATGGCCGGCTTCTCGCGCTACATTGTGTCTCCTGCAATTAAGTCCACTTCAGAGTTTATTCGGCAGAAAATGCGTCTCTGGCTATCTGCCTCTCCTCTCCTCTCTCGTTAAAAGCAGTGTTGCCTGAAATTATCATTATTATTTGGCCACATGTCAATATTACTGCAGATACCGTCTTCAGTTCGTGTGGTGTCGATATGGTGTGAGAAATGTGATTTCAGGAGCGAGTTGTCTGAGCTTATTTCAGTGAAATAGAAAAAACAATTGACACATTTACGCACAAAAACACATCAGCAAATCACAAGAAGGAAGAGAAATTATTTTCTTCTCTCCTCAGAAAACGAGCTGAAATGTTGTTCTGAAACAAAAGTGAAAAAGTTGGCTTCACATCGAATGAATAACGTCCCTAAAATCGTCTCACTATGTCTTGAAAACAAAGCGTTCATTGTGTTGTTTATCCGTGTCATTTCGCACGAAAACCTCTGTTTTGTTCATATGATACAGCTTCTAATACGAGCAGAATTGCGCCCCCCTGATATAAATATATTTTTCTTTTTTTCTTTTTTTCTTTTTTTTTTGATTTCTCAGCACTGTACAATTAACCTTTACGGAAATTCAGCTGATTAGAATTTCAAGAGGATCAGCAGGTTGTAAGTTTAAAAAAAAAAAAAAAATGATGCGCTGTGATTAAAGCGTGGCCTCTGTGTGGGAGGCCTGTTCTGAAGCCTCCTTTACCCTAATGAGGTGCGCTTTATAACGTTGATCCTAATGGTATGAAGCTGGCCTTGCAGTTCACCATTCATCGGATCCGCATCAGGAGGACAGAATGATCGTGGATGTTTTGAAACTGGGCGATGCAGAGAATTGAAGTGACGAGCGGTGCATGCGTAAAACGTGTGAATTTGGGGCAATTTTTTCGTTGGGGGAGAAATCCAGGCTGCTGGCCGGTGACATATGTTGCGGGTGGAATGTGATGACTGAGACACATAAAATAAGAATGTTAACAGTTGTGAGGGAACATTGAAGGGACGCGTTCGAGTGCTGTTTATTGTAAAGTAGTCCCTCATCGACACGCACGCGGGCCTTGTGACTCATATTTGCTCATTAAAACACCTCTGCGTCGCCCCTCCCACCGACGAGACCAGAGTAAACTTCAGAGCCGGATCTGAAACTGTAGCGAGTGAATGGGACACCTGAAGAGTGAAAAAAAAGAAAGAAAGAAAGAAAGAAACGCTGATGATGCCACTGGCAAATAATGTGGTGTTAATTTGCCACCACCTGATATTTCACCTCCCCTGTTATGCGCGCACACACGCCACACATAGACACACACACACACACACACACACACAGATGTGAACAGAGCAGATGACTGTCTGAGGCTAACTTCCCCCCCTGAACTGGAAGTGTTTTATGGTCCAGCTGAATCAAAGTTGTGCACAAGGTGCAGACTCGGTAACCTGCAGTCGCGTGCTCCTGCGCATGATCCATCACATGTTCCGCTGCCTGTTATTGTTGACTCAGTTACAAAGACCCTACATATTGACCCGTTTGTGCCGAGCTATCGGTTAAACTACTTACGTCTCTGGTGTGGGTGGGTGGGTGGGGAGGGATGAAAGTGAGCGGGTTAACACGCGGACACGGTGAAGCGCTGCTGGGCTTTAAATTCGCGTGAGGCGACTCCGCCAGCCTGAACGTCCTCGCAGCCTACCCCTTCGGATGCGACGATGACAGGAAGGCTAGCGTGCATTTGGACGCGAAATCGAGACACGGGAACGCAGCTTAACTCGCACGGTGGCTCCTCGTATACGAGACGAGGAGCGACGAGCGAGCGGGTGACGGTGTTATTGCGAATAGAAAAAGAAAAAGAAAAACCGTCGCCTCTCGGACAGACAGAAGACGCTGGCGCTCAGGCAGCTCCAGGATTCTCTCGTCGTTGAGTTCTCCCGGGTTTCTTTTCTTTATTTGTATCATTGTTTAATAGCTGCTAAATGTGATCGCATGTCCTATAAAAGCAGCTCTCATTCTGTGTGTAAAAAAAAAACAAAAAACAACAACATACGGTTTCCCTGTCATCCATTTTCATCCCCCCTGTGTGTGTGTGTGTGTGTGTGTGAGAGAGAGAGAGAGAGAGAGAGACAGAGAGAGGCTGCTCGGTGCAAGGCGGACTTATTCCAGCGCGCTGTGTGTAATGGATGGAGATGCATGTGCATGGATAGGACGAGTGCGTTTGCGATTTTTTTTTTTTTTTTCCGTCATGACATCATCGCTGTTACATTGTCGTGGTCCGAGGCCTTTGACCTCACCGGGGTTGGTCCATATTTTGGCCACCCCCAGCCCCCCTATCGTTTGGGGATGGCCCTTATCCCCCCCCCACACACACACACCCCACACACACACACACACACTCCTTTTCAGACCGAGCGACCATGCAACCTGCAGAACGGACCCTTTGGCTCAGAGTCATCGGCTTTATCTCTCCTTAAGTACCACGCTGGATGTGAAAGGACAACTTGACACTCTCTGGCCAAAAAGCAAGCTCCTGTCTTTATAATCCGAAACATTTGCGTCGTAATTCCCTGTGCCGTTATTGCACTTTCCACAGGAAACCGGATTTCCCCCCTTCTCCGCCGTGTTTCTTCTCCGCCGGCCTCACAGGATATCTATTGCTACTGCCACAACGACTTAATAGAGGCGAAAGAGCCTTTTGTGGGATTGGAGCCATTTGCATTGCAAATTAGGGCCCCTGTGCAAGGATGACTGCACCTTACCCGCGATTTTCAAGGCCTGCTTCAACTCAGTAATATTGGTTAATGTCAAGTGAATATGACATTAACATTGGGATAATATTTCTTTTTTTTTTCTTTTTTTTTTTTTTTTGCTGCCTTTTTTTTTTTTTGCAGCGGGGGTATAACAGTTTGTGCAATAGTGGCCCTCACTGGCTTTGAGGGGAAATCTGAGGAATATAATGCAGAGTGTGACTCGAAAAGAGGATCGTGGTGACTTTTTTTTTTTTTTTGCAATAACATGATGTGTGATTTATGAGAGATTGGAAACACTTGGGAAACCGGAAGAAGAAAATGACACATGTGGATTATTGCTGAAGATTTGGGAAGTGGGTTGTTATCTTTGGTTATCTAGCTGTATGAGTGTTCTGCTCGTCATAAAGCTAGATAACCGAAAGTAAAAACTACTTCCAGACTCGTCGAGGACTTGAGGAGGACTCATGACATGTCACTCCCCCCCCCCCCCGCCCCCCAACCCCAAGGATCACTGATTGTAGATGCTATTATTCATATGACTGACTTTATTTTCATGTTCTATTTATCTCCTTTTTCTTTTCATTTCAGCGAGTTTGTAAGTTTGATATTTTCACCAGGAGGGGCCAAGCTTTAATTTTTTTTTATTTTTTTTATATAGAATTTAATGAAAACTTTTTTTTTTCATCAGGCAGCATCATGTAAATTATTGTTACACACACATACACAGGCACATTTTAAACATGAACACACACACTCTCTCACACACACTCCCTCACACTCTCTCTCTCTCTCTCTCTCTCTCTCACACACACACACACTGTGAACTTCCCTTCAGGCCACATATCGCATGTTAATATGTATGGCCTATTTGATCCTATAACGTGAGGTGTGATTTTTTATTATTTATTCATTTTATATTTTTACTAAATTTGTACGAAATTTAAGGGCAGGATCATCGTGGCAATGGATGAGTGACGTTCTGGGGGGGGCTCCTGTAGAATACCCACGTGTGTGCCTCCATGCCTTTTTATTTCATTTATTTTATTTTTTATTTCAGCATGAGCGAGCCCGGCCAGGAAACAGCGCTGGCATCCTGAAGAGTTAATAATTAGGACGTATACTGAAGTGACAAAAAAAAAAAAAAAAAATGAGGAGAGGGAGAGAGGTGGGGGAGCGGGGTTAGGAGAAGGAGGGAGGTGGCAGAAGAGGGAGGAGAGGAGAGGAGAGGAGAGGAGAGGAGGGAGGGAGTGAGGGGATTGGGGAGATGGTGGTGGCGGTGGGGGGGGTGGGGCCTGCTTAATTGATTCCGTTAACCGCAGTGCAGGAGATGTGAACGACTGGACGATCCCATTCCCACGCTCGGTGGGGCAAGTGGCGATGCCATGCCCCGGCCCAATATGACAGACAGCGCCGTGAGGGCCTGGAGGGGCTGTGGGAGGGAGGGGGGAAGTGGGGGCCGACAGGGGTCATGAAAAGACGTCAAGTGCACCAGACTCATCTGCATCCCCAAAGAAAGAGGCGACGTTTTTTTTTTTTTTTTTCCCAGCCCCAGCCGACGCGGCGCTCCTAAACTTGGAGTAGTAACGGTCCTGAATGCGTAATGTCTCGCCAATTGTGCTGATAATGAGGCCTGCGGGTCATTATCTTAAAACTATGCGTTTTTTTTTTTTTTTTTTATGAATTTGAAAAGGGATGTGCTGCAACTGTGTAATCCTCCCTCTCTCGGGCGCTCCCGAGAATTAGTAACACCGCAGATAATGTTGCACAAAGAGGTCTGGGGCGCACGAAGCGGTGACATGTAGGTGTGTTTTGTTTGTGTTTGCACTTGACCATGGACGGAGGAAAATGTGTGTGTGTGTGTGTGTGTGTGTGTGTGTGAGGGATACAGATCAGTACTTTAACGACAAAGCCAACACACATTAAAAAACCACACACTGTATTAACACAAGCGTGCGTGTTTGTGGATACAGTCTCTTGATTCACGCTTTTAACCAGGATCTGTGTGGCTCTCATCTGATCATGGGTAACATGAAGCAGGCCCCGTTCGTCTCCCACACTCCAGCTAGTGGCTGCTGTTCCTCTGCACATCTGATCTGTCAGATGATAGGCTCTTCCGGGCGTGGACCACGTGTTTAAATCAGGCCCGCTTCTTTTTTTTTCTTCTTTCATTTAATGACACGGCTTAGACGGTCTAGAATAAATTCCCCCTCCTCGCTCATCACCGCGCACTCTCTGAAAAAAAAAGTGTCTGCGCCTGCTTCATTTTTTTTTTTTTTTCAGGGTTTCCGAAATAGCCGATGAAGTCATAGTTCAAATTCGGCATATGTCGAGGATTCTGTGGAGCTGGCTATTTTGCAACAGGGGGATTATTCAAGTGCGGTGTTAAACAGAGCCCACAGTGGCTGAATCCAACACCGCCTCTCGCTGAAAAGGTCTCTCGCCGACTTTTCTCACACCGTCACACAAAACTAGTGTCTCTTGTTCCCGACCCCTGTCAAAGACGGCATATAATACCGGGTCGTTTACCCGAAAGAAAATTTGAGAGCACAATTTGGGCTGAGTAGCGCTGAATAAAACAAGTCTTATTGTCCCCCCCAGTTAAGTCGATTGAAATCGTCGTCCAGCTTTATGAAAGGGAACACTGTTTTCAAGTCTGGGGGGCCACACTGAATGTCAACCCAGACCAGAGGAGGAAAAGGAAAAAAAAACCCCATCTGTAACCAAGCCACTGTCTTTTATCATTCACTCAGTTTTCTACAGCAGCACATCCAGCTTCATTCTCTGACAAAACCTGAAAAAATACTGATTAAAATGTCCTCTTGTATATTTATATTCACCTTTTTTCTGGAAAAAAAAAATCTGATTCAGCACATATTTGAGATGTTTTCAGAAAGTTTAACACAATGTAAACTACTTTACTGGCTCATCAACCTCCATCCACGTCACCCAAAAGTACCACGGTCCACCCAGTCGAAAAAAAGTAAAAATGCAATGTGATGATGATGATGATGAGGTCCACTGTTACCAAGAGAGCAAGTCATCACATGTCTCAAACAGCTGCAAAAAAAAAAAAATACACTGGCATGCATCTCCCACTCCCTGGCACTTTCAGCATCCACGGGCTGCAGGGAGGGGAGATGCTGTATGGGGCTGGCAGGCCGGCTGCCCCGACCTTCCCCAGAGGTGGAGTTAATCTCAACAGTTTGGTTCAGATTAGTGTGTTTTTTATGAGCATGGACTACCATTGATTCCTTGAGTTCCCTCAAAGATAATGACCTACACCCCCTCTACCTGTGACGATGACATGGGCTCCATACCTAGCACCCTTTCCCTCTACAAATGATGCTGAATGACTGTGTCTTTTTTTTTACAATATATTGTTTTTAAAAAATTAAGTGTTGCTGAAAAAGGAAAAGCCCCCCGCCATCCATCCACAGCGCCCCATTTCCATACATTTATAAATACAGGCCGTGTGATTTGACTATGCGCGCAGAACTGGGTGGTGACAGTCCCCTTCTCCTTCTCCTTAGCAAAAAAAAAAAAACAGTGGCTACGTGCTCGGCCGTGCCCTCCTTCCATTGCTCACATGCACATACAGTGCGCCGCAGCCATTGTTGTCACGTGACGTGTTGAGTAACAAAACCATGGCGACCACTGAAGGTGTTTTCATATTCATTGGACGGGCAATCAGCATATTTTATGTGAGCGTGCCCGGGGTTTTTTATGTGCCTCCTGCGCGCCTCTGTGCTGCTGTGTACGGCAGGTGCAAGCAGCAGGTTTATAATATGTATCGGCCCAGGGTAATTTCTGTGCCGGACAAAGGATGTGAATATAGTCGTCAAGTGGATGCCAATTGTTAATGTATGTGTTGCATGGCTGTGTTCTTTTTTTTTTTTTTTTTTTGCTACTCGTTGCGTCCCCTTTCCTCCGGATTGTTTTGCAGTAACAAAGTGGTCGGACGTGTGGCTTTCTTCTTCCAGCGAGAAAACTTGTCAGATTCGGTGTCATCTGCGGTATTATCCAGTCAGAACTGTTTTATCTAGGTTAACCGAGCAGAAACGCAAGGGGCTAGCTTCATCCTCCTGTGGCTCGGGATGGGGCGAGAGGCTCCATGTGTGTCTGCGGTATGCATGTCCGTGTTTGCATGTGTGTATGCCTCCCTGCCATTAACCGACACCAGGCGTCTCAGATAGCCGGCGAGGCCACTACATCATGTTGATGAAGGGGGGGGTGGGTGTGTGTGGGGCTGGGGGACAATAGCTGTGTCTCAGTCAACAACGTCTGTCTGTCTGGCTTGGGCCATGTCTCTCTCTTTCTGTGTGTGTGTGTGTGTCTCCTGGACGTGAACTTGAACTTGAGACAGGCAGCCAGACACCATCTGTGCACCAGGGGTAATGAATTCAGCGCATTCATGGCTGTGGAGCAAGCCAGGCCACCGCCGCCCATTGATGAGCAGATGACCCCTATAGTCTGAGTTAGCTCTTCATCACTAATAGAATTCAACAATACCAGCTGGTAGTAGGGGAGTTGATTTTGGCTGTTTGCCTGAAGAGAAATAAGAGTAGTGGTGGAGGCTCACGTGCATGTGTGACATGTGTGCGTTTGCATGCATCTGTACTCCTGTCAGTGTTTGATCATGTATGCATGAAGCTCTGCATGTTCTCCTTCCTTTTTTGTTTTTTTCTTTGTCTCACCATATAGCTTATGCAAATTAATTGACATACACCCTCTCCCTTCCCATATACTGGCCCGCTCCCTATTAAAGCATTGGCCTGCTATTTTAACGACGCAGCCGTGCCGAATTTACAGCCCTGATAATTGAAAGGGCTGGTTCAGTATTGCCCCTGATAAAGGGTAGTAAGTGAGCGAGGCATAAACCTTAAACAAGCCAGGCACAATGTGAATTCCTGCAGGCCCTCCTTCTCCGTCTCCTCCTCCACCTCCTCCTTCTCTTCCTCCAGCTCCAGCTTCTGTCACAATCACAGAGGCGAACACACACACACACACACACACACACAAGCGCACACACGCATGCGCACACACAATAAGGCTTTTCCCTCTGGTTGGTGTCGCCACGGCAACGGTAGGTGAGATCACCGTGCGCATGGCAGCATCAGCCCCTGCCAATGCAGGACAGATTCCTGGTTTCTGTGAGTGTGTGTGTGTGTGTGTGTGTGTGTGTGATTTTGTGTGCGTGTGCATGAGTGTGTAGAGTGCTCCATGCAAGAAACTAGAATGCCACCCACTCCCTGTCTCCATGGCTCAATGTAGACACCTAGTGTAGTGTTTAAATGTGTTCCCCGTCACTTAATGGCACATGTTGGGGAACTGAGGCTTCTCTAGTTTCCTCCATATATTGAGGTCATTATGTTAATTGTAGGAGTCTCAAGGTTACATTTATATACAAGTCTGTAATTCTTAATTGTCCTTAGCCGACACACAAACGCTCAAAAGGTGTCACTGGCTTCATTAACGGTGTCACTGGTGATTAACCGCAATCTGATCGACCACCCTCCATAACAGGCCAGCCAGCCATAACTTGCCAATAATCCACTGAGGAATGTCATGGTTGGGCCCTTTTTAATGACATCATGCATGGCCACTTGAGCGTCTTGTGGGGACCAGCGGGCATGCTGTGCTCTACCACGCTGTACGGCCCTCCCCTTAAGCTAACTGCGTGGATATGCATGGCCGACGTGTTAGACAGGCACCTCGGGCTCTCGCACGCTGTCAGGGATCCATACGTAACGTAGGGTGATTGTGTGTGAAAGCGAGTGAGTCGCGTTGTCTGCGCGTGCAGGTTCGTTGTCACTGTAGCATCCTGTGTGATCCCTCAGAACACAGGGCAGAATGTGCAGCAAGTGCCTATGGTCAAACTTTTATAGTTGTACCACCAAGTGAAACTTAGAACTAGAAATGAGTCCCAGAAATTGTGTCAGCGTTAGTGACACAGATGCTCCAGGACTAATTTTATGATCGTCTCTAAATATAGTCGTCCTTTTTAAAACTCTTAGCTCGTGTTTAGTGCCTTAATTATCCATCACAACGACAGTTGTAACACATGAAACAGAAGCAAAGCCAAGACCGGTTGCTCCCAAATTGATAACTGTTGACGCTGAAGTCGTTCGCCTTATTAATCACAACAACGCATCAGCATGCTTGCTAATCAGCCACAATGACTCCCTACATTACTCTTATATTTTAGCACTGAAATGGAACCTGAGGACTGTTTGTCAGACGCGTTTGATCAAACGCAGGAGAGAGGGATGTCAACCCTCCTAGATGTGTGCAGCTATTTTGATTTAGACGTGAAAACTGGTCATTTTATTCTTTAAAATATTTAAACATGTTTAATCCTCCGTAGGCATTATTCAAGCAACTTACACTCGTAAGATTAAAATAATTAATCAAATTCTCTAATGAAAGCAGTGCAATGTGAGCTGATCATGACGTTTGTATTACCCTCAAATTTAAGATAACTGTTGCCACATTTTCATATGATGACACTTGCAGCCGACATACTGCCATAGCCCTGTCGTATTGTTTTTATTTTAACACAAAATCTGACAGCAAAAGTTGCTGACTATAGTTCAAAGATGAAGCAAATGCAACCTTATGCACATTTTACGTAGAATGCCAATTACAATAAAGCTAACAATAAGTATGATACAGTTTTCAGCCGTGAAGCTGCATGATTAGATATCAATACTGTGGCCGTGTGCATGAAGGCTATTTTTGCTCTACATGTCTAAGGCTGGCTGTAGAGTGTCTTCTTGGGTATCTGTGCTCCGCTGGCTTATGATTATGCAAATGCAATGCACTATAAATAAATTAGTATAATTGCATCTGAAATATGCTTTGAATCTCTCTCGAAGATGAAAGGGTGTAAATAATATATTTCGTGTCACTGCATTATTCATCCTCTATTAATTACAAACATCGGGGTGCTCAGTCTCAACATGCCATATGCTATACTCTACGTTTAAGTGGTCCTCATGTTGGTTTTTATATACGGTGCACTGTATGTACGTCCACAGTCTGTCATTAGAGCATACCTCGAACTAAATATCACGCTCAGTGTTCCCATCAGGCTTTTGTTGAAATGATAATTAATATCAGATACAAGCTCCGACTCGTAAAAACGCAACGTCCCTGTATACACTGTCTGAATATCCACATTTTTTTCCCCATTCATATTATGCATAAGCACGCCTGTATTATCTACCATGGCACAAGAGGCGGGGCTACAGAAAACATTAAATAAGCATAAACACTGTAGACGTGCCGCCACTACAATTAAAATATGCCCGTCCTCACGCGCTTTGTAAAGCATATGGTATCGAGGCCTGGGTGCGATTTGAATACGGGGAACCATTTGAAAAATATATGCTGTTCGGCAATTAAATTATATGGGCTCTCGGACTTGAGAGCCCGTACCAGTGCATATAGAATAGTGAGCAGTGGTTGCTACGCTCGCATTAGCATCTGGCCCTTTTATGTAAATTTGATGAGAAAGGACTCATGCATATATGGCAGGGCTGGGGTGTACTCGCCTAATATCCTTATTAGAGAGGGGTGAATTAAATATTTATTAGGGGGGCTAAGGGTTAGGAAGGGGGGCCTGTCCTGTGTTGTCGTGAGGACCCGAGGTGGAAGAAGGAGGAGAGGGAGGAGGTTGGCTTTCTCTATGAGTGTCTCTCTCTGCCTCAAGGTGCCACCATCTTAAGGCGTTTGGCAGTAGTGAGAGTGTGAGGAGGGTAGACCTAAAATGTCCGCTGGCATAGACACGCGCACGCATACACATTAACGCATACAAATTTCCATGCGATATGCGGACAGGAGCACGGAGCTCTGTAAAGTCGATTATTCAATTACTGTCATCGGCTGCTATGCATGCTGAGCATTTCATTTGCATGCATTAATTCCCTCGATTACTGTCACCTACGAGATCGGCCTGTGTTTAGCTCTCCATTTGCATGCCGTTTATTTGGCACGGGTGCTAATACTAGCACCGGGGCCATCGGGATTGATTTGCCATTTGCTAATATTTGAAGAATTTCAGTTTTTGTTTCAGTGTATTTTTCAGGCCAAGGAGCAAACTGTGGCTTGGCTTTTATTGATTTTGGTCCGACAAAACATTTTAATGAGGCACACTGTTAGGAAATGTTTCAGGTCACATATGTATTTCTGTATTTATTCACAGTGTTGAGCAGTTTATAAATTTAATAGTTACCTGGATTTTCAACCAGAGCTTTCCATTTAAAGTTCCACACATCAAGTTGATGTGTTTTAAGTAGCACAAATATATGCCTTCAGGACTGAGGTGCAGCATTCTGCCTTTTGTGAGCAGCTTCTATTAGTGTACAGATGATGCCTTTCTTCAAGTTGTTACACAAAATAATAAAAAATGACAGACGAACGTGACAAAGCAGAGGAAGCAAGTTGGTGAAATATTGCCAATTTATGTTAATTAGTGCTTTACTGTTCCTCCTATCATTTTCTGTCTCCGCTCTTACTTCGTCACACACACACACACACACACACACACACACACACACACACACACACACACTGATGCTGACCTCCCCTATCTGTTAATTATCATAAATGTGCTTAGTGAGGCAGCATACACACACACACACACACACACACACACACACACACACACGCACACACACGCGCACACACACGTACAGCACACAAACACACATTGTGCAGTGAGATACAGACACAGCATTAGCATTCCCTTTCATCCCAAAGTGCTCCTGAGGCATAGCATGAAGAAGAATGTGCAGGAAATTATTCACGATGAATTATAACACACATCATCCCCATTTTTCGGGTATCCACACACACGCAGACACACACACACACACACACACACACACACACACACACACACACACACACACACACTGAAGCGGTTAACCAGCTAACGGAAGTATGTTATCAGAGGTATTTGATGTTGGTTACAATTAGAGTTTTGCTTTAAATTGCCTGTTCATGTGTACAGTTATTTCTGTTCTGTAGTGCCGCACGTGCATTCATCGTGGTTAAATATTAGAAGCATGTCGCACGCGTGTATATTATTTCTATATGAGTTGTGTGTGTCCTTGCACAGTCAGCCTGTTGTCCCATTTTTAGAGGCATTAAGTACACATACAATATCAGCTGTTCCCCCTCCCTGCCTCCCTGCTTCCTCTGATGAGTGGTATGCCCCGGCGTGCTGCCAAAGAAGTGAGAATAATTAAGCGGGCTGCGTGTTTGAGCCTGGCGTTGGCTAATGGATTGTTACCGGGAGGAAATGAGACAGGCAGCATGGGAGAGCTGGGTGGCAAGGCAGACCTCGACTTTGGATAATGAAACATTGAAAGCCACCAGGGTGGAGCGTAGACACACCTCTCGTAAAGGAAATGCTTTTGTTCTATGACTACTTCTTTTTGTCGTGTAGGTAGGTGCTGGTTGGAGAGGAGTCACACAGTGTGCGAGAGGCACAGCCAGTTCTGCATCACTTACATCAATATATGTAGCTTTTTTTTTTGCTCCAATGTAAAATTTCTCCCACTGTGTTTCGAATCAGTGCAGCTCACTTAAACATTATTTTTCCGCACTATAAAAAAAAAAGATTCCCGTGGGTTTTGTGTACGTCCCTCTTTTTGCTATCTCATATTGCCTTTGTGTGTTTGCGTGCGATAGATATTCAATTTGCATTAGATTTAGCATCATCTGCATCAACACACTGCTGTTTTAAAAAAACGAGGGGTTGATTCTTGGCACCATCATCACCCCCCCTCGCACACGCATGTAGGCTGGAAGCAGAGTAGCGGTGGTGGGGAGAGAGGGGGGAGCTGAGCACAGGAGGGAGATAGAGGAGCAGGAGGGAGATGGGATGAGACAAGCCACACAAGCCGCAAAGGGAACGGGGTGAAGGTGGAGGGGGGGATGCTGTATAGTTACCCTAAACCCTGCCGTAGGGCCAGAAACACACACATTCGTGCACACACACACGCACACACACACACACACACACACACACACACACACTGGTTTGCCACACAACCGCGAAACACATGCAGAAGAGTGTCGAACATTGCAATGGGGAGGATGAGAATATGCCCTTTATAAAGATATCCCGATTGTTCTCATTGGTTCTTGCTTTCTACTCCTGATGTGATAATTGAATTTCAAAGATTTTGGTTTTGTCCTTTATAGGATTTTATTTGAATGCACTTTTTTTTAAGTTTGTATTTCAGAGAATTAAAAAAACAAAAAAAATAAAAATAAAAACAGAAATAAAACTGAGACCGAAATCAGAATCTTGTGTGGTTGTATTTTTGTACAGTAGCGTCCTGACAGTGTGCGTGTCAGTGCAAGTGCACGTGTGTGCACGCGTTGATACGGCGCTCTAATAAAACGTGGCATCTGTCAGGTTGATATTGACACGTCAGGAGAGCTCTGCAATCACTTGGGAACACAGCAGGGAAGAAACGCGGTAGAAAGAAACTACGCACGTTACTGTATGTTCCTGTATATATCCTCCCAGTGAGTCATAAGCACCACATGAAAATGAAATCAACTGTTATAGATTTTGGGTTAAAAAAAAAAAGAAAAAGAAAGACTTGCACAGTGGTATATATTTTTTATTACTTATATCCTGCCATCTCCCCATTTGCACTTTTATTGCAGGGTATATATATTTGTATCTTTTTAAAGGTGTGCTGTGCCATGTGCAGTGTACATACCTTTGTAGTACTTTATGTCAGCATCTATTCACAGGGTTAAAGAACAAAAAAAAAAACTAATTGTCTATGGATGCGTACGTGTTCACCTGTGTGTCGCTATGTGAGGTCAAAAGGTTCAGGTCTATGTATAATCTATAATAGCTTCCTTTGACCTCAAATGGACTTGTCCTTTAGCCCTGACATTTGACTTTTGACCCTCTCACTCCAGTGAAAGGAGGCAGAGGTCAAGTGTGGTTGGGTTCAACAACATGGCCGCTGAAACTGTGTGGTAGCATGCGCTAGGATTAGCTTGAAGACTTTACTACTTTAACTAAAATCATCACGTTTTAAATATGAAATATGCAGGCATCAAAAGTGCAGCTTTAGACGTCTGAGTTAACATTTCAACATGATTTCATATGAATATTTTGAAGTATGAGAAACATACCTACCATGACCTTCAAATGATGTGCAATCCAGCTGCTCATGTGCCAGTAAAGGCCCCGGTTCACCTTGCTATTTGTGGCAAAGTGTAAAGGTTGAGACGACATTTGCACAAGTTATTGCCAATCTGAATCCCTGCAAGTAAACTTAGCTACAGTAAATGCTACCTCTGTTTCCCTCTTCTGCCGTATAAGCATTTGCTTACCTCCCCATTCATTTTAGTGAAAATGTTCTAATTGTGATTTGCTCAAGAGGAGTTATTCAACATGTAAAGGTTACCGCTTGGTAAATATATTCACTCCCTGCATTTGTGTGTGTGTCTTTCGTTTGCTGCAGTGATGGAGACAGGGAGCTGTGGTGGGGAACTGCAGGAAGCAGGAAGTGGAGGGCCACACGAGATCTCTGGGATTTTGCTCTCCACTGGACCCACATGAGGTGAGCTTGGGTTAATAAACCAAAATATGTGTGTGTGTGTGCGTGTGTGTGCATGCGTGTATACACTATTAGACTATGAGGGTTGAATTAGTTTTTTTGTGTGTACTTGCCTGTTATCCATTTTTCTATCCAGCAGAAACAACCTAAACTTAGCCCAATCACACCGAAACTAAATTATTCTGATTTGTTGGCTTACGGCGACCTCTGGTAATTCAAGGTCAAACTGACTAATTTAAATTCTAGGAATCATTCTCTACAGAAATTCACATATTACTGCACTCTGAATATTTACTGAGAAACAGGATTTGAATTATTTGAAAAATATTAAAACTAATTTTATTGAAACAGCCACATTTCTTTGTTGGCAGGGGTTTTTGACTGACTTTTTTACCCCCCTATCTCTGCTGATGTGTGAGTCTGTGTCCATGTGTGTCTGTTTGCCTGCAGCAAAGTTAGCCCATGTGTGTGTTGGATGAAGGCATGGATGTTAGTAGTGGTCCAGAGGACACAGTAAACAGAATAACAGCGGTTTGAAGAGAGCTCAGGCGATGTGATCGTGGGCAATATCAAATCCCATGACCCATTCTTTGCCCTGTGGTCCATACCAAAGACAAGAAGCACAGGGGAAACAGAGGTTACTGTTCTCTGTTCATCATCACAGCAACACACAACACACACAGTTACTATAGGCAGGAAGTGAATTCAGAAATCTCCTCTAGCCATTGAAATCCATACAGTAACAGTAATTGCCCTCCGCCCTGGCTTTGTTTGCATTGCATGCAGGACATCTTGCCCTATCAATTAGACCCCCAGCCATCATTACATGTGACATTTCATGTTATTGAAGAGAGACAAACATTTTAATGAGCCAAGTTTGCTTTCATGACAGGAAATTATTTATTAAATTAGCTGCCAGCAGCTGATTACCGTCTGTGCTTTCTTTATTTCAACTCTGACCCCATTTTTCTTACAACTAACGGACGCTCGTCACTCTCAGCAAAAAAAAAAAAAAAAGAAAAAAAAACCCTATATATATATATATATATATATATACACAGCAGCACCTGGCACCTACCATGCTTATGGTCTTCAGTGGTGAGAAACAATATGACAAAGTGGCAGCTTTGGTATGAGCAAATTAGACCAAGTTAGAGTCCGTAGAGCCAAAAGTTTATTTCTATGTGATGCTAAAATAAAAAGAAATAGATAAAAAATAAATAAATAAATAAATAAATAAATAACGTGTCTAAAGACAGGTGGTGGTATGTCAGCGCCCATGAACCTCAGTGCGCGGTGGTGTTGCTCGACCTAATTACTCCCAATACTCACACGTATTTGGTGGGCTGCTCAGAAGAGCCAATTAGAAGGGCAGGGCAAGTCACTGGGTAGAAAAAGTCAGTACTCAAGTCCGTAGTCATGTAGACCACACCAGAGCAATAGAGTCTTACAGCGGACTCTGCGATTCATTTCCACAAAATTAGCACTATGTCTTGAAATAACCCTTCTGCCACCTGCTTCAAAAGGAATATCTGTGTTTTCTGTCCTCATTGTGCAACTTAACAACTAGGATTTTACTTTTTTGAGTCCAAACTAGTGAAATCGGAAGCTGTTACCTGAGGCTTCTGAATTGTGTCACTGCATGATAGAGGAGGGTCAACAGCTGTATACATCTACCAGCATCGGAAAAAAATACTTTTGAATCAAAAACATTTTTACTTAATTATTTTTTTTAATCAGTTTTATTTTTGAAGTTTATGCTTAAAAATCAGATAATAATAAACAAATGCAATATCTGTGGAGCGTCTTTGCTAACACTTTTCTGTACATACAGAGCCATCACCTCAGATAGACCTCACTCTCTGCTAAAAGCCCAGCCCTAAAAGTATGTCAAGGTCATTAGACCCCTATATCTGACTTTGCATTATTTAGTTAGAAAGGTAGCTTTTTATATAAGTAACATCTAACCCCCCATCAGCCACTGCCACTGGATACAGAATATGGCAAGGCTATGGGTTTTAAAGCTGAAACAGGAAACTATGGCAGCCTTTCATCATTGCAGATACATGTGTGCTTTGACAATATCAGGAAATGTTTGACGACTGGGATTTTTGTCGAATGGTCGCATTCCTCTTTGCCTTGGTACCGTTTGCTAAATAGCAAGATAAGCACCCATGAAAACGGAATGTTTACCACACAGTATATTTTGTTTACATTGCATCGCCTCATTTCCTATGCTATACTCATAATCATCTGTCAGACATGCATATTTGGAGTACAGCTGCTTACTATTAGGGTGCCAGCGGGGGTGAGTATTTATAATGTGGCGCCCGCATGCGTGAATATAAACCCTCCAGTGTCGTAGGCTGGCTTCTGTATCATCAGTGCTAGCCCACAGCGATTAATGAAGTCGTCTGCATGTGCCTGCATGATTAAGGAGTGCCAAAGCATCGGTGTGTGTGTGTGTGTGTGTGTGTGTGTGTGTGTGTGTGTGTGTGTGTGTGTGTGTGTGTGAGAGAGAGAGAGAGAGCGTGCATGTCATTGGCGCAGATACAACAAGAACACAGAACAAAAGATGCCAGCATACAAGACGACATCAGTAGGTCAATTCATAAACACCCAAATGAGCAATTTTGCACGGTAAAGGCAGTGTTCTAATTGCAAAGGTTTAATTCTTCATGATCAGGTGATACAGTGAGAAACAATTATTAATGATGACTAAAACTGGGGAGGCAAAAGATGGAGAAAATAGTGTATTATTTATGAAAATATTGTAAAATATGTGAAAGGCATTTTTTTCCCTTCTATTCAATGATTTAGTTTCCATCTATAATTTTCCTATTTCCTATTTGTCAAGTAATTCCATATTTCATGCTTGGATGCAGTCCTTTCCCCGTGCTATATATTGCAGATGCTCATGCCTCTTAGCGATAGCACAATATGTCCTTTCCATGGTTGCTCAGAAATTCCACTAGAACTAGAACATACTCATCTTTATTCGCTCATTCTGATGCACTACATTATCACTGGTGTACTGCGGCACGAGGCTGACATTTGTAGAAATCTCCTCTTATCGATTTTATAATTATAACAGATGAAAACTACAGCCTTTTTTAAAAAAAGAAATAATAATTTAATATCCAAGTAGCTTTCAGCAAGCTGTGTAATAGCGCCGCGCGGGGAGGGTTTCTTCTGCATCATCATACAGTCAGAACAAAGGATATGCACATCGTAAAATCATGCAAATGAATGCAAATCGCTGGCAGCAAGGAATAGCGAGGTGGCAGGAGGGGAGTTTGTATAAGCGGAGGGATGCCAAGGACTTTGTATATAACACTTGCTGGACAATCTTTCCTTAAGTTGTGGCAGATAACTAAAAATATATTGGTTCTGATTCTGATTCTAAACCTCTTCTGCACAGTGTTGTTCATAAAAGCAACACTCCGTAGAGTTTCCTCTTCTCATAAATTCAGGATACATTTCTTAATTCACACTGCCTAAACAATATGTAGCTTTGTATTGCTGCCTTTTTTGCCGGAAATTTTTTTTTTTTATGATGCAACAAAATACAGTGTTCATTCGTAAGGCTGATCTGAAACACAGGGAACGCAAATGTGATACAACAGCATCGCAGTACGCGCCTGTGTGTTGGGATGATGCAATATCATGACTGTACCGCCTCCGAGAAATGCAGAGCAGATATTAGTAATGCTGACACTAATGAAAGCTTCCTCTCCACCTCGCGCTTCCAGGACAGACTTTCCTAAACAGGTGACATTTTCAGACGTGTGTTCACTAACTAACTAGTTCAGTCCCAATATCCCTTTTGCCATGAAAAGGAAAAATATTCTCATAGTTGTTGGTTTTCCAGTAGTGAATATTTATAATACCAGTAGTGCATCAAAAAAATATCACAAATGCATCAACACAGAAAGTGAAAAAGATTAACTAGTGCCCTAACATTAAAAGTGAATTAACTTTTATTATATACCATGTCATAATAACAACACAGTGTTGCAGTGTGTGCAGAGCGTGTGCGTTGTAAAATATACCATGGTGTGTTCTACTACGAAATAATTCAAAACTTTTATTCAATCCTAATTGGTAGATTTATCTTAGAATTATGTCACAAAATCCTAACACAAAAACATTTATCAATTTGCAAAGCCTATTTTTTTTTCCCTGCAGCGTCACCTCCTTTTGACAAAATGCTGATATTATTCCATGAACCGCGTAGACACGTTTTCATGATATCGCGTTCTCATAGCCGTCCGACAATCAGTAATTTGTTCGACTTGCATATGGGGAAAAAAAAATCACATTTAAATAATGCCGCCCTCTCAGACACCACACACACACACACACACACACACAGTCAAACCAGCAGACACAATATGGCAGCAGAGAAAAGGGGGAGGGCACAGACAGACATTCACAATTGTGCATAATGATGTTAACATTCCTGCATGTCTAATGCAGGGGATATTGAGACAGACACTAGCTGGTCGGCGGTCTGGCTGTGTGTTGTGTGTGTTCACGGCTACAGACTGTAGCAGTGCATAATGATGTATTAATTGTGGCCTGCTCCCACTCGTGGTGTTTGGGCTCCTTGCCGAGGTTACTACGCGGCCTTTGATGCGATCGTTAATCTTATCAACATATGCAAGATCAGACCGCGCTTTTTTTCCCCTAGTCTGCTCGCATGAAATCATCAGTGCACTGTAAATTGAGTAAAAGGAACGACTCGTGTTATTGCCTCGTGCAAAATTGCAACCGGTGGACATGTGTTTGTTGGGTATTTTCTCAAATGACTCTTATTTTTTGAGGAATTAATCCAGATTTACACAGCTGTTTTAATATAACAACTCAGCATGGGTATATCAGTGTGTATCAGTGGCCAGGGTTTTAGGAGATGAATGCTAAATTGAAAGGAATGGCTTCGCCAGTCTGAATGTTGGTATTGATAAAAAGTGCTTTTAAAAAGATGTGCCTTAATTTGAAATGCATGCACTATCAAGTGATCCCTCAATTGTGTGATTTTTTTTTTTTTCAACTTCCTCCCAAATAGAAAGACAAACTCAAAGGGAGGGAAAGTGAATATGAAAATGGAGTGTCGGCATCATAAAAGATGGAAACAAAGAGGGACAGACAGCATATACTGGAAGGACAGGCACAAGATGAAGCTCATTTTTCTGTGGGCACCCAGTGGCGTCTGCATTGCAGATCGCTGAAATCCCCCTCGAATGCGTCCCTGGGCTTAAGGGGAGATGGGGTGGGGAAGGGTGAACAAGGGATGGGTTTATGCTATCTCTGCTTTAGTACACTTTGTTTTTTTTTTCCCTCCCCCCACCGAAATATATTTTTTCTGTCTGCATCAAATGTCAAGTTAATTTCCTGGGTGCTATGAGGGATGTGTCCTCCCCTTTCGGTATGTGTGGCAGGGCGGTGGATTGTGGCAGGGTCTTGTTTGTGCATATGTGTGTGTGTGTGTGTGTGTGTGTGAGTGATATTTGTGCGTGTGTCTCTGTCTGTATGGGTGAATGGGGAAAGGGGCATGGCAAGGCAAAGAGAGAGGCGAGAGGTGGTGGTGGTGGGGGGGTTCAGTACAGTACCTATAAATTGGCTCTCTCTGAAGAGCTAGAGAGGTGTGTTGAAAGTGCGCCTGCACACGTGTGTGTGCGTGTGTGTGTGTGTGTGTGTGTGTGTGTGTGTGTGTAAGAATATGATCCAATTATTAATAGATGCTTTTGTCAGTGTACCTATGCCCATGTGCCTCTGCATGTTCAGTTCTTTTGAAGGTTCATCTAAATTGAATATTCACTTACAAATAAATGTTTATATATATAATATGATAATAGAAAGTAATTCAGTGTTCAAATTTCAAAAGCAGACATTTTTTCAAGTAGTGTAAAGAGAGATGTTGCTGCATGTTCTGGTCACTGACAACAATCTCTGAAGCTCAATTTATACCTAGTGGCATATAACGTTAAAAATTCATGCATATTAGTCTCCCTTTAACCTTGTTGCTTGGCAATAGCAGTCTTTTTATCCCTCTGACTTCCAAGGGTGGGCTATATTTGACTTTGTTTTTTTTTATTTATTTCAGGTTTTCTCCATTATCGATGAGTAATTGTGTCCCTCTGATAATGTCTACTAGTTGCGGACACAACCCCACCTATATATATGTATATTTTTTTTTCAGTTTTCATGTTTTCTCAGTGGTTAACACAGATGTAGTAAATATCTTGAACATATTTTTAAAACAGTAATCTGTAAATGCACGCTTTTAATTCAGGACAATATGCACCCGGTCTTCACTGCATTTGTGTCCATCTGTGCGTGTCTATGCATGCGTAACTATGCGTGTATGTTTTTCTGAATGATTTTGCGCAATTTCACATGCACGATTAAGTGCACGGAGCCGCACTATATTTTCTATTGCAAAGTGTTAAATGCCTTATTGCAGAGAAAGGGATTATGCATTTGTCAGTCGTGCTTACGCTGATGTATGCCCCTGCCCCACAAATGTCACATCCCATAACCCAGAAAAATTACACCAGTCCCACCTAATTACGCATATTCATGATGCTGTTTTGCATAGTGCTGCTAGCAAACTTCTGTTACAAGCCACAGAGCTGAGGGATGTGGTTGAGTGAAAAGGCTTTCAATCCACTGATTCAGTGCTTCTCCGCCACAAGCATCAGCTTGATAACGCCACCTCCGTGCCATTTTTTTTTTTTTTTTATGATCTGAGACCATTATGGAGAGAGAGAGAGTTTTCTCTTATTTCATGCAGTCAGTCATATTGCCAGTGCCTGCAGCATGTTCAAACCTAGTGGGAATTTTTAATAAAGAAATTAGCTTTGTCCTAGATTATGAAGGTCATTTTGAAATAGATCCGATTCAACTAATGGTTTTTGAAATACTTTTTGTCATTTATATCTCTGCGCTGCCTCTTTTTTTCCTCCTCTGTGTTTTTATTTCTCCCTCTTATACTTGTACGATGAATGCGATTCTTGTGGTCACTGCTGATGAGCACTATATAAATCACAGGGGCAACAATGCCTGCAAGTGGAGGCAGGGATGGGCTTATTCAGATAAAGTTATGCCTGTAGAAGAAATACAGAGGAGGAAAAGTTGAAGAAAGAGATGGAGGGAGAGACAGAGGAGGGCGGATGAATCGTAGGGGCTGGCTCAGCGGCTTATTGTGGCACTTGCGGAACAGACTTAATCAGACTTGGCCCGGCTGTAATGAAGGAGAGGGTCCAGGCTGTGCCACTGCTTGGGTAAACAGCGATTGTTTCAGTCCAGGGTTCCCAAACACGGGCAACAATGGTACTATTGTCCCGCCAGCTCTTATTAAGAGGCAAACCAGAGATGGGGTGAGGAGCAGAAGTGGGGAAGGGAGGTGGGTGAAAAGGGGGCAAGAGGGGAGAAGGGGGGGGGGGGG
>JARJLU010000484.1:43838-70617 GCA_030272975.1 Sparidentex hasta
GGGGCAAGAGCGAGTGGGAACCTGACAGGAACAGAGGATGGGTATGGAGGGGGAGGTGGAAAAAAAAGAGAGGGATGCAGGGAGATGGTGAGAGGTGCTTCTCTGATCCTCATTTTTTCCCTCCACACTTGCATTGTGTATTCATTTTTCCCCACCATGTTCCCTTTTCCATCTTCTTCTACCTTCTCAACCATCATCATCTCCTTCTTGTCCTTTCCTCTCGTCCTTTCGTCCATACTTCCTTCCTGCATCGTCCTACCAGCCACCTACTCCATTCCTTCCATCTGTCCTTTGTTCCTCTTCATTTTCACATTTGGGTTGGTGAGGTATGCTTTGCCTGTCATACCACCTTTGCATCACCTTTTGAGAGAGAGAGAGGGAGAGAGAGACACAGAGAAAGAAAAGAAGCGAGAAAGGAAAAGGGGATTGGGAGGAGGGAATGAGAGGAGCAGGGAAGAGAAAAGGGGCCAGAGCAAGACAAAAAGGAAAGATCACGCTGCTTCCTGGCTTAATGAACATGGGCAACGGATGATCACAATAGAATACATTATGCTCTTGTTAGTAGAGGCAATCAATTAGCAGAGAGCACACCACTGGCACACCATCTTTCCCGCTTGGCCACTGGCTCATTCACAGCCCAAACGAGTGGCCCAAGGAACCCCCTCGCCTCGCCGTTTTTTCCCACCCTTACTGCCCAGCAGCCACAAAAGCTTTGATTTAATTCCTCGATGTGAAAAGGGACACTGTTGAATTTGCATTTCCGCTGCATTCACTCCACCTTATTTGAAATATTAGTCTGGTTCCGCTACAGTCAAAGGTCCTGGCTCAATGTAAAATGTTTGTGTGTGTGTGTTTGAATGTGTGTATACACGTAATAGCACATATATTAACCACAGTAAATCCGCAAACCTTATTTTATTCCTATCAGCTATGCAAATGGTATTGTGATGCTCAATGGAAAACTGCCCTCTGACAGCAAACTGGATCCATTACCCAATTGCCAAAATAAATGTTGGCCATGTACATTTCTGCAAACCATGACATTTTGAACCACTGCAACTTTTATGTTGTGACAATGGTGTGCATGTTGTCTGGTTAGAGTAATTGGTTAGGGTTAGGAAAAGATAATGTTTTAGTTGACCCCGTTCTGTTGCCACGATCATAGCTAGTAAATGACATCATCTTGTCAAAAATATGTCCACACATCTACTTAAATACATCCAGTGGTTTCACGCTTGCAAATGTTCAAATTCTGCATCTAACAGTCATGCTTGGTAGCCATCTTGGCCCATCTCTGTACAAAGGCCCTTCAGAACAGTTAAAAGTGGAATTGGCTGAAATGTTCCCCTGTGGAAAGGGACAACCCTTGAAGGGCCTCAAAAGTCATCAGTAGACACTGATGGTGTGCACATGATGACTGGACATTTCCAACATGACGTCTTTCGCTGTTGTGATTACTGTTGCAGCAATCCCGGTATTACCACAATGCCATTTGATGAAGATAGAAAAACATGGATGCCTCCAGATTTTTTCACAACAGCAGTACCAAGTGTGGCAACTTTGCTGCTGGACTTTAATTGAATGTTGGGCTTCAAATACCATCAAAGATGTGATGCAACATTAAAATATGTCAAAATGTTGGACTATCATGCACAAATCAGCAATGACAATGTAACACTAGCAAGCTTAGCTAGTTTGCTACCAAGACATCAGCAAACTGGTTGCAATTGTTTTATGCTTGTTATAAAGAAAAGGACCAAAACACACTGAAACAATAGAGATGTCCTCACAACCTCTGGTTTGAACTGTGCTTCTCCGTTTGGAGGCCAAGTTGTCCTCACACTTAACCCTACCCCTCTATCCAAACAATCGTGACACCCTACCCCTTGATGCCAACACGCAAAACAAAATGGTAGGGTTAAGTGGTGTATTGGGATCGTGCCAAGTCAGCTCATATACATGTAATATGAACATGACACCTATTGTCGAAATGTTGATACGATAGGCTACGTATAACACATACAAATTTCAATGTATCCATGATTTGTGGACATGTAAAATAGCACATTTTATTCTGAAGATTGAGCTGGTGCCCACTAAAGCTCGGCTCCACAGGATGGGAATCAGACATGACAATGTCTCTGTGACTGACAATGACAATTGCATACCAAATTGTCACTCAGGTCCCTTCAGCAATTCATACAGTGGTTGGGTGAAATTCCTTCATCCTTTTACCCCCATGTTTTCTTCTTCTTTTTTTGTGTCAGCTAGCGGAACAGCTCCAGATAATGGCAGCAATCTATATTGTGAAAGAGGCAAGGAGTAGTTCTGCCTTAACACAGGCACAAATCACCGCTGTCTGGCTGAGGATCTGTAAAAGTGTCGGTGATGAGTAGAACACACTGCTTTCACTGAGGAACTTCGCTGTGATTCCAGGCAGAGGTTAGAGAAGGAGGAGACAAAAGGAAATGAAGGGAAGAGGGATAAAGGAAAATTGTATTAAAACTCAGGATGCGGGATTGTGCTTGTGTGTGCTGAGAGGAGGATGGCCTCAGGTTTAGGTTCAAGGAGCCTGTTGTTGCTGTTTTTGCCAGGGTGTTTATAATCTATGTTCATCTGGAGATTGTGCATGTGTGTCTGTGTGTTTATTTGTGTGTAAATTCAGGCACATTTCCTGTCATGCTATGGGTAGCCTTGAACTCAATTAGTGAGAGTTACATCTATTCTATAATACACATGACACTTTTGAGTCAAAGGGTGTGATATGTAAGAATTTTGCTTGGGAACATTCAAAACTTGAATTAAACCATCAACCTAATGTGAAGGAATGACAGTTGTTTTGCTTTAACTTCTATGTGTTGCATTGCAAGGCATATTTAGCATGCTAACCAGCTAGCCTTTTCCCGGTTTGAACTCCTGTGCTAGCAGTGGAAACACAAACACTTTGCTGATGCTTTGAGCTCCCAGTCCAGACTGCTAGCTGCGTGCAGTGAACTGTGCTAACTAGCAAATGGTAGCTACTGTTGGAAGCTTTTAGCAATCATTCTGGGTATTTTCTGCTGTTTTAAATAAGCTGAAAAGAATAGCAACATGACTGTGCTTTTTTGATAAAACATGCACCATTTACTATTTTTCAGTGCTAATATTGATAATATTGATCTGCAGGAAACACCTATTAAGGCTAAAATTAAAATAACTCTTAACATGTGTTATAATGTCTGATTTTGACCCTTTGGGCTGTAAAAATATAATGCTACCCTTTCTTGTGTGTTTGGTTGTCTGTGACCTTGTGATTGTGTGTCTCGCTTATTTGTACTTCCAGTTTGCATGTTAAATCCCACAATATTCATGCAGTTTGTACCTATACAAAGAAAAAACACACACAGCGATTAAATTGTACATAACAATACAAGGCTCCTGCTCACAGTCCATACACTCTATCTATAAGAGCTCCTTCACTAACGCACGGATGAATAGGAAATGTATCACAATGTACACACTTTCTTTTGTTACCTGAGGAGCTGTAAAGTGGATTTTATCTCTTTGTACAATGGGTGCATGTACAGCAGTGTTTTTTGTCGGTCTTCAAAGTGCCTCGGAATAGTGCAGGGTTGACCTTTAAAGGAGAGACTGAGAAAAAAAAAAAGCATTGAATTTTCCTCAGAATATCAGTGTATACTATATGCAGACTTGTTTGTTTGTGTCTGTTGGAATATTAAAGTGCAAGTGCAAAATACTTATAATGTATTCAGTGTTTTTAGGCTGTAGAGGGCATTGTGTTCTCGTTCCATTTCGAAAGTTGAAATGTTGAACAGCTAATGGAAGGCGAGCATGAACAGGGCCTGAGAAGCACTATCTGTATGAGTAACGTGAAGTGATAAAAAATGTTAAGAAGAAAAAAAAACAAAAAAAAAGCAAAGCTGGTTCATGGAAAGAGGGTAAGGCACTCGGCAAAACTTGGCTTTGAAAAGAAAATCTGACCTGACATACTGGCATTGGAACACTTGTGGTGGAAAAAGTATTGGCACTCAGAGAAGTCCTTGCCCATTTCTGAAAAAAAAAAAAAAATTGAAACCACACAAAACATTTGAGATGAAAAGACATGGTTTGTGCTCTGTTTGTGTTGCATCTTTAAATCCTGAAACATTTTAGGCTTTGGGTAAAACTGTTTTTCTGAGAGCCTGTTGAGATTTTCCAGCCGCGTTGCCCAGATCAGCAGTAAACATTGCTGCGATCTACAGATATGTCCAAAGTTGACATTTGTACCAAACATGGAAAGTCACATTCATATTATGCTCATGAGCCACCTTTCATATCAGAATGTATAGGGGATGGTGGGGCCGCTATTAGAAGCCAGCAACGCTGCCAAATGACCACTAGATTGTTAAGGACATTTCTTTTTTTTGTGGAGACCAAAATCTTATTTTTAAGACGAAGTCAAACCATCTCCATTCATTTTTTTCCTAGCGTTTATTTGGGCAGTTGGGTTGAGTTTTCCCTCGACCTTATGTACCTCCTTTGCTTTGCGGTAATGTCTGTTCCTCTCCTCTTTGTACTTTCTCTTGACGATCTCCTCTGCTCTCTCGCCGCTGGATCCACATGTACAGGTAGTCATGCTGCTGACATTTGTGTCCAAGCTGGGCCCAGTGACATGGCCTTTACCGCCCCTTGCTGGGTGTCCCTTAGCCATCTCTACCCCCTACTGTTGTTCTTAACCCACCAAGTCCTCTTCATCAGCGTGCGCATGAACATGTGTATGTTTGTGTGTGTATTTGTGCACTTTGGAGCCATTCTGTGTGTACAGTGTCTGTGTGTTTAAGCCATGTCCAGACCAGCCATGTTCATACTCGCCTGTAGCCTGTGTGCGCAGTAGGGGACACGGTATGGAGCCTGCCTCTTTCTCTGCTGAATGCAGGGTGAGCAAATACAGTCACTGTGGGCTGTGAGGTAGCGGCGCACACAATGGAAAGAGGTTAGCTCATGCTGGTGTGATAACGGATACATCCATCTTAAATTGGTTTTGTTGTTAAAAATTGAATTAAGCTTTCATTTTTGTGGAAAGAAACACTAACTTCCTCATGAATGCAATGGACATCTTACCTACGCCGCTCACTATAGGTTTTTTGGAAGAATGTTTTGACCGTCTGCGTTACAGAAATTCGGAGGGCTGCTATGTGCACAGACAAAGTGCAAAGCCTCATTGTTCTTCTCCTCAAACACACATACACAAAGATACAGACACGCTCACCGTCCCTGCAGCCATGGGAATGGAGAATGCTGAGGTTCAAGGTCATTTCAAGTATTCAGCAGCCCGGGGCTCTCCATTGTCAGTGCAACACATCCTTTTTGCTCACACATGCACTCAGATGCGTGCACACACGCATGCACACACAACACATTGTGGTGGGTGCAGCATTGTAACAATCGCATCCGAGAGAGCAAAGGGTCCATCAGGTGAGAACATGACACTTCGCGGGTCCATTCACATACACAGTCACAGATGTGAATCTTCAATAGAGACGCAATTATCCATTTTTGTTCCTGTAACTGTCCAGATACGAAAGAATGAAAGGTACGGCTTTTGGACACTTGCCATTTTCTGTCATCATTGCTGTGATTGTTTACTCTTTATGCTCTATAGTCTGCAGATTTGTACACTATTGTCTAAAATTTGGTAAACAGTCACCACTGTTTGGCACTGACTGATTACTTATATTTGGCTTCTATTCAGTAAATGATTGAGATGGGAGGCAGAAATAGATGAGATGGAGATTTTAGAGAAAGAGCGAAGGTGAGGGAGAGAGGGAGAAAGAGAGAGAGAGAGAGAGAGAGAGAGAGAGAGAGAGAGAGAGCAGCAGTGGGTGTGATTAGCTCCTTTGTTGGAGGTCTGTTGAGCTTCATTGGCTCCAGAGAATAGGTTCCTAATGAACCCAGCCAAGCTTGGACCAAACTTTGTGCCGAAGACAAACTAAGTTATGGTGGTCTGGCGGAGCGCTGAGGGCGAGAGCCGACTGATATACAACGCCTGGACATATGGTCCCCCCATCAGGGCCTCTCCCAACCACTTTCTCATGTCCTGGCTTCTGTGTGTGTGTGTGTGTGTGTGTGTGTGTGTGTGTGTGTGTGTGTGTGTGTGTGTGTGTGTGTGTGTGCACTTTGGTGTGTGGCTGTGTCAGAGGGGATACACAGAAGAAGAATATTTATAGTAAGATATTTCTATATTTGTTTGATCGCTCATTGCAACACAGAAACAGAGAGCTGGAAGAGAAACACAGAGAGTTGGGGGGGGGGCAGAGGGGGGGCGGGGGGGAGAGAGAGGCTGGTTGATGCTTACTGAAAGCGACAGAGGAGAGAGGGCTGCAGGCTTTGTCTTTCCAGCTGACCCCAATACAGAATCCTTTCTGACACGTCCTACAAGACATGGAGTAACTGAGTAAATCAGGCCAACCTGGCTGTGGTGTAGAAGTGACTGCACCATAACAGATGCGATATGGATGAGAAGCACATGGTATCAAGATGAACTCACAACACAGGCAAGAATATAAAAGAAAGAAGTGTGAAGGCCTGTATTGCATGTTGCAAATAGACAAGGGTTAGCTCCACAGCACTTTTGGTGCTTTCGTAAGTCCATGCATGTGTGGTCATATTTAAAGAGGAGGCGCAGGTGAGCCTGAGTGCGCTTTGAGGCTAATTGTTTGGGTCAGGGTGGGAGCGTGGGGACGGATGGCTTCCGTGTCCACCAACAAGGCTCTCGGTAACTGAGCCGGCGAGGGGGAGAATGGGCCCACTACAGGGCCACACAGCAGGCTCAAACAACACTTATTCTACTGGCCAAACTGTCAGCCAGAACAACTTCATTGTGCCTAAAATTGGAGTTGAAAGCAAGGCAGAGACTTGGGAGGGGTAGGGGCAGTGGAAAGTAGGGAGAAAGAAGGGGAGGATGCAGGGAGAGAAGGAGGGGGGTCTGTGGGAAACCGGGGGACTGGAAAAGGGGGAGTCCAAGAGAAAGTGCAGTCTTGGGGATGAATAGGGTCAGACGGTGTGAGTTCATTTCAGTGAGGAGAATTCCCATAGAGCCTACACCAGGGCCAGGCAGCCAGGAGCAAGTCAGTGGCTTGAATGGAAATTTATTTAAATTCTGGAAAGGAGGGGACGAACTGCAGCAATTCTGTATTCCAGTGTCTTTATCACATTTTGTTCACAGCCATGGTAAGACCAGTTTGGTGACAATGGTGACATAACCAGCTGATGGCACTACATGCAGCATTTTACTAACGTGCAACTCACTCAACTGCTGCTTTTAAGCTTTGAATACATTTTTTGCAGACCTGAGTACAACTGAAATCACGTAACACTGGTTCTCCTTGTGTTGCAGCCCCTCCATCATTTTATCTCATGCCAATACTATGTATGCATATTTCTCAAGCTTATGGAGTAAATGACTGTGCCACACACACACACAGGCTACCCACAAGTATTAGACACTTCCCTGCAGGATTTCCCAGCCTTGGACCCCAGGAGGGAACCCAGCCAAGGGCTTTGAACTGTGATTTGTATATAGTACAACAGAAAGTCTCTTTAGACTGACACTAAACCAGTCTAAATCAGTCCAACACTGATTTACGTCACCCTCTTTGTCTCTTCTCTCTTCTCCTGCTGGCTATTTCAAATTCATCTTCCTGCCCTTGGTAACTACTGCGAAAGGGTGAAAAAGTTTACTTAGTCACACTGAGTTTAGGGAGATGAGGAAAGTCTGTGATTGTGTGTGTGGGCGAAGGTGTGTGTGTGTGTGTTCAATCCTGCACGTCAGTGCGATTTGGCCGTGTATGTGTGTTTGCATGCTTGTGCGTGTGCAAAAATGCACACACACACACACACACACACACACACACACACGCACACACACACACACACACACACACACACACACACACACACACACAAACACACACACACACACACACACACACACACACACACACACCCCTGTTTGATCCAGAGCTAGCCCTGCAGCTCCCAGAGACTCAACAAAAGGCCTCCTCTATCCATTGTATGAGCTGTGTGTTTCCCAGGAGAGCTCGGGCTCAGAGAGAGAAGGGCCCCAGATCACTTTCTCCTGACATGGATGTTTATTCGCTCTATGGTCCGGCAGAACACCCTCCAAAAGGACCGGCCTTAGCGTTTTGACATGCATGACACATAGTTTGGGAGAAGAGAAAAAGGGATAGGTGGAAAGGAAAAAGAGTGAGTGTCTTGACAGATGAACAGACATGCAAGACGGACAGATGGAGGAAGGACCTGTCTGCGAAGGTGTTCTCAGTGCACTCATATGAAAAAGAATATTCATTGTATTCTCCACCATTTTATTTGCTCCTTGTCTTTACACTAGTCAGCTTTCTTGTCAACCTTGTTCATGAATGTAGATCCAGCCGGTGGGTGGGTAGAGATTTCCCCCTGATCTTGACAAGCTCTCCCATCCCTGACTGCATACTAATTCCTCCAGAACTACTGAACCAGTGCAAAACAAATACAAATTGCCACGGCTGCTCTTCATTGCTTGAGAAGTATGGTCTTGGGAGGTTAGGGAGATAGAAGCTGTCTATTGTGGGTCTGTGATTAATCAGATTGTCCGCTGTGGACAGAGAAGCTTACAGGGACAGCCGTTGTAGTCGGATATATGATATCTTTAGGAATCTGTCAATATGTCTGAGTTTAAAATCCTGAGCTAGTGAAGGATCCACTCATTCACTCAGCAGTCAATTAAAAGTCCATCAAATGTTCAATGCGATCGGTCGGACAGCAGCTGATCATGACAATGGTAGGTTTGCAGGTTTAGAGGATGGCTCGGTGTTTACAGACAATGATCTGTCCCCGGCTGCGCTCTCTTCACCAGCTGTCTTTATCTAAGAGTTTGAGTGCTATCTATCAGCGTACTTCACTTTCTTCTGTAGTATCTAAAAGTTTCCTTGAGATTGAGAGTGCCTGCGGGGTCGACCATAGATCTCAGTAGAGCTGCAGAAGCCGACAGTTGAAAACAAACATGGTAGGCTGATACCATCTAATCTGTTGAACACCATTATCGTCTAAGATATCGCTATACTCCCCTTCCATACCCGCACGCACCCATCCTCCAAACCAGACTTTCTCTCTCTCTACACCCTTTGAGGTAAAAGCTTGTGTGTTGAGGCTGAGAGTGAATGTAAGCCATTGTTATGGTGTAACCGGACTCCACAGCAGGTTGTTTGATCCTGTTTTGGGCCTGAAAAGGTTTTTTTTTTTTTTTTCTTTTCTTTTTTTTTTTTAAACTTGAACCACCACATCAGCTGAGAGGGTCAGACAACAGACTCTATTTGTAGAGTCCTCCGTCTGTCTGCTTCGCTTTTTTCATCCTCACTTTGTCAGTCTAAATCTCTCACCCAGATTTAGGTTTGAGTCCGAAAGCTTTAATTACCATAAAGAGGAACATGCAGTCATTCACATACAGTACTTAGACACAAACGTATGCTCTTAGGCACACGCTGTCGCTCTCAATTTCTCCCTCGTTCTCTCTCCCCTTTTTCTTTAAACAGGATCTTCTTGTACCTCTCTATCCGTACAGACACTGGGATTGTATTTCTCACTTGCACCGCCGGTATTTCAATAGCAAAAGAGGATGCTCCCGGAACGTGTTTAAATGACAAAAGCTTTCGTAAATTGTTTTGTTAACCCACAATACAGCCCCTGATACAACCAAGCTCTCATTTTCTTTTCCTGTTTACCCAACATCTCTTCATTATTTTACATTACAACATAAAACCATGCTGGCGTATGTTTTGGGCACTGACTTGCACTTCAATGCCTTTGTTGCTGTTTTGGCATTGTGTTCTCGATTTATGATCTGTTTGGCGTTCGGTGCGGACAATGTGCATGCAAATATCCTCGTCCCATTATGCCGGCTGTCTTTGTATGTCAGCTTTCTTCCCTAAGAGGTATAGATGAAGAGTTGGAGGGGGGATGGAATGGCGCTGTATATTTTTTTAGGGAGATTTGTGCATGTGCGCACGCACACACACACACACACACACACACGCACCCATCTGTGTCCCCAGCCCATTTCAGACGTGAGAAACTGTACCTTCATTTGCATAAGAATAATTGACACTTCAAATTAGCCTTCCAATCAAAGAGGATTCTTTTTTTTCAGCATATGTGCAGGCACTGAGCACTGCCATACTGGAGAATATGAAAGGGAGGGCAAAAGAGAGCACGGATGGGAGGGGACACGTCATAAAAGATTAACCCTTTCATTTCCTCATTTCAGGGCAGAGAATTTGATGTGCCTTTTTATTGGAAAATATAACCTGATATACAGTAAAACAGACTTTTGTAGGGGGATTAGAAATGATTTCTACTCTAAATCAAGGGATCCTATGACTGCCTGGTGGGGCAAAATGTTTTTTTTCTGATTGATAGGTATTTACCTTTGAAAGGTTTAGGTGCGCTGACTAGGTTACGTGCACTTTTACACACCTATATTCACCTCAGTGGCAATGAAAAAGTGAGTGTTATTAAGTAGAGTGTGCAAGTGTGTGTGTGTGTGTGTGTCAGTGTGGATGTGTGTGGATTGAGGATTTGCTCACATTAAACCATTAAAGCAAGTGCAATGTTGAATTATTGATAATGGCTAATGAAAAGGATCAGTTCAGGATAAACTACAGGCTTAACCATAGCCCTGAGGGCTAACACACACACACACACACACACACACACACACACACACACACACACACACACACACACACACACACACACACACACACACAGACCTAAACACACATACACACACAAGCCATTCATTTCCCCTGTTCAACATCTATTTTAGGTTTTCTGAGTCGAGCTGTAACTTTAACTTGGTACTGGCTCTGTCTAGATAGCACTCTTTCATTGCTCTGTTGCAACCCATTCAAGTTAAGCGCAACAAAGGCCCCGACACTTGGACAAGATAGCTGCTGTGTGCTTCCAGGCCTCCCCAGTTGACAAGCAGAGAGTCTTTTTGAGGTTGAGCCGGTTTTTCAGGGAGAATAAGGGACAGCGATTCAGTTTTGGGGGGAAGGGGACAGAGAATGGGGGTTGAGGGTTTGGGGGGGGGGGGGGGGGGGGGGTGTACGGCGCCAGCCCCTCTGAAGCGCTCAGCATCCCCCCGCTTATAGGATGGCGGATGTGTCTGGGGGTATCCATGACAACACTGCTGCATGCCAGGGACAGACCACAGCAACATGGCCAAGTAGAGTTGGTGTCTGTGTGTACGTGTGTGTGTGCGTGTGCACAGATCCATTAAGGCCCACATATCTTGGTGACATTAATATTCACTCAATCAGACGGGGAAGCTGCTGCAGCCTCAATCAGTTTGCTGTCAGACAGTCTGTATAGCAGTCTCCTTTATTTCAGCCTTTGAGTCAGAGGCTCAACATGCCCACTATATATCTTGTCTTTTAAGTAAATATAAGCCTGTTTGTGTAGTTGACACAACTGTCAAAGAAAACGCCTTCTCGCTAATGGTTTGGCATAGCAGTTTTTTTCTTGTACTATATATATTCTACACTTTCACAAACACACACACACACACACACACACACACACACACACACACACACACACAGGGGTGCACCCCCACATTCACTCAGGTCATGAAGCACAGGTCAGGACTCTCTTACCATCCAACAAACATGCACACATTCTCACACACAGGCTCACAGAATCACACCTATAGCTCTTGCACAGATCAAGCTGTGTTATAATAATCCCATCTGGGACGACCTGGATTCTTACTCAGAAAGTGCCCACATAATGATGCTCTGATGAATTCCTGTGTGCAGTTTCAGTGTCTGTGTGTGTGAGAGAGACAGAGAGAGAGAGCGAGAGAGAGACAGAGAGAGAGAGAGAGAGAGAGAGAGAGAGAGAGGGTGCTTCAAGTGTCATGGGTTATATACTGTTTTATATTTTAAACCCATATTTCGGCCCACACACATGTACACTCTCACACACACATACACGTAGACTCAAACTCAGATCCTGTGGGAGTGTATTTTTAACCCCGGCTGCCTGTGCATTTGCTGAGGGGTTAAAGGCCCGAATGGTGAATCAAGTAAATAATTCACAATAGCTGAAACTCTTTCGATGTAACCTCTGAATGAATGGGGGAGGGAGACCAAAGAGACTTAGTTATGTAGTGGCACACAACAGACCTGTCCAATCCCACTTAATGTTTTGACTTCACTGTTCAAAGTATGGTGAAACATGTAGGTCAAAAAGCATTTCCCAATATGTCATAGAGGAATCTCCTCGGAAAAAAATGCAGTGTGTGTAAAAAATGACTGCAGTGATATGAATGCATTGCTTGTTTACTACTGCACGCTTACACTGAAAGCACTAAACATTATGCATTTCCTGTGTTTGCAGGTTGGACCTCATACATTTTGACCCAAAAACAAATGGCGTGATGACTGGAGTCTCAGGGCTAAAGACGTCAAGGATATTTATCTGATCTCAGAGGTGACTACACTCTCTTCTTTCAAGCATTACTGTTTCTGCCCTCTTATTATATGGGTTATATTTTTCACAAAAATTCCATGCTATGGATCAGTGGTCTCCGTATCCCATTTCTCAGAGAGTTCTACATGAAGGTGTTCGTAAGACATTTCTTTTGAGTGACATTGCTTCTGTCAAACGGCTGATTGAAGGCGACGCAGAGAGAAATGCTGTGCTAATGAAATCGTCTGACCCACATCCTTTAGTGCTATCCTTTCCTCCTAAGACACAGAAAGGGCATTTATACAGGTAAACCATGACTGGTCCCTAAAGTGAAAGAGGGTTTTTTGCAGAAGGAAGAGGAACATTCATTATTTACTATACTGGGGTTGCTAGACACTTAGGAGATAATGCAGTGCTTCAAGCATACAAAACATAGAGCCTCCTCGGTGCTGGGGAGGCCATTGTTGTGTGTTTTGAACATGTCTGTTTCCATCCATACTGACAGATGAAAAAGAATATGTCTCCCTAAGGTTCAGAAGCACGGACAGAGATAGACAGAGAAAGAAGGAGAGGGAGAGAATGGGGTGGTGCTGAGGTGTGTGTGTGTGTGTGTGTGTGTGTGTGTGTGTGTGTGTGTGTGTGTGTGTGTGTGTGTGTGTGTGTGTGTGTGAGCTCTGTCTATATGTATGTTTGGTATTCATGTCTGTGCATTTGTGTACATGTGTGTCTATTTATTCCCCCCAGTCTGTTTGTTGGCATCTGTGTGTACAACACTATGTGTCCAAACCTACTTCTGTCCTGGACTGTATAATGTAAATGAAGTAGTCTGACACATCTGCAAGCACATGTCTGCACCTGTATGTATGCATGCACGTGTATGCATCATGTTTCTCCTGTCTAAGTAGTCTGTTCTAGCTCTGATAGGCTTCAGTCGAGTCCTATATTCTCTGCAGATCAGCAGCAGCATCAGTTGCCTCCTCATGGAGAGCGGAGGCATCTGACTGTGGTCTATTGGGAGTAGTTAGCAGAAGGAGAGCAAGGCATACAACTCCTCCACCCTGTTATCAGACTTGGGGTAACACCAGGCACTACTTTCTGCCTTTGTCACTTTCCCCAGGGACACTTTGACATGAAATCCTTTTTTGTGGATGAGGGGAGACCACTCCCAAATATTTCTGTATTTTTCTGCATAACTGCGCATTGTGTAGGAGAGCATGACAACTATCCGTGTATGTGGATCTGGTCTCGGAAAATCTGGGTCAAGTGGCATTGAAGAATCTTCAAATTAGAATGATAAAATAATGATAGAGGGGTTTTTTTTTATTACAGTTCAATTCTTGATGTCAATACATGTTTTTTCTAGTTTTTCTTATTTTACAACCATTTCATTTTTCACATTTTTGCTATTTGCTATTGATACTTTGAACAGTATCCAATTCAACAAACCCAGTCCCAGTAACAATGTTGCCAGAACCATGTTTCTTTCTTTCACATTTCTTGAGGATGCAACTTTACGTTTCATTAGGATTTTCTGTGCGTATGACATGGTCCTCACCATGTGGACCATGACAAGTATAGGCACAAAATAATTTGGCTTAAAACACCTGATTTGGTTGTTACAAACATGGCTGGAGATGTCTTTAGGTCCCCTTGAAGAAATCCAGTGGGTTCACACTTACAAATGTTGTTACTTGTGACTGATGTGGCAGCTCTCTTGCTTGTAACTCTACCACCATCTGCTTTCCATGCAGATATGACAGGTCATAAGCATGTAAGAGGAAGGTCAAATTACATGTTTTGCAGAAAAGTCACTATCTTACTTGAGCCTATGCCACATACTAATATGAGTGTATCGATAGTTTGCAGAAAGACTGCCAATATCTTTGCCTGGCTACTCGGCTGATTCAGCAGTTTCAATGCAAATACTGCCAATCACTAACATTGATAGAGACAGAATGCGTGGAGCAATGGATACATGGATGATCAGATGATCATAACCACCAACACGACCACCACTCACCACCAATCTTTTGTACAATTACAGTGAATCTAGCTATATATATATATATATATATATATATATATATATATATATATATATATATATATATATATATAAATAAATCACTTGATCCATTGTAACCAATATAGCTGAGTTACTAGAACCATCAGCAATGCCCTGGACTGCCAAGCATACACACACGTGTATACTGCAGACATGACCCTTATATATTGGCATGAAACTGCAGTGTCAGCAGAGAAGATGAGGAGGATGCAGAGAGAGGCACATATAGCTTTGACTAAGATCAGCTGCCACAGATAGACAGCAGGCAGGCCAGGCAGGTAGTGTGTGCCCTTGAGGTGCTCCGAGCAGGCAGAGGGGTTGCATGAGTTGCCTGAATCCACCCTCCTTCATCTTTTGGAGCTGGGTTGAGTTTGGCTGTTGATGTCCCAGCAACCCTATATCAACCTTTAAACTGTCAACCAAACATCAGAGAAATTTGTTGAAGGAGACAGTCTGGCCAAAAATGTACTTTTGTATATTCAGAATTCCTGATAAAAACTGAGTGGAGTTGCTGACCTATAACAACTTTCAAGGGACGCCTCCTTTTTGAAGAGATTGCAAGTGCCTGACAAGATAATTTAGCAAATGCATTTGGAGCAAACCTTTCGGAAACACTTCTGTTGAAGTCATGGGATCCTGAAATGACGTGTTGCGCTGCCTTTGTTCTCTGATACAGACAATGACACTGTACATTGAAGATTTAACTGAGTCAGTCAAGCTTCTTTACTGTCTCAAATGACCCCAGCTGTTCTGTACAGCCTATACATTCATATTGGCCCCCTGAATACCTCCCATGCTTGTCACCAAACTCTATAGTTTCAGGGAAATGTAATACCATAATGTCTTTCTGGAGGAAGGGAGTGTCGCGTATGGCCAGAGTAACGTAGGAAGGGCTGGAGGTGCAGGTAACCCAGGTTAGCCTGGGTGTAAAGGGGATCCGATAAGGCGTTCCCCAGACCCTACAGTCTCCCAGTCTCCTCTATGAGAGAATAATAAGCAGTTGTAACCCTGAGACACTCCCAGGCCTGTGTCCTCGGCTACAAAAACCTTCAGTGGACGTCTTATCAGGTTCTAAGGATATCACGTAAGACAATACATGTGAGAAGTGCAGAGGGAACAATGGGACGAAAGTGCAGTGTGATATGAGGGGGACTAATGTCAGCGGCTATTGTTGAGGTCTTTGTAACCGTCAAGTACACCGGGAACTCACAGCTCACTGAACTCCTTTCATTCGGGGATCTTGCTTTGGGATGTGATGAAACTCTGCAACAAGTGCTGTCCCTCATGCTTTAGCAATGGCAAACTGTGTCCACAGAGGTTGTGTGTTTTGGGGTAAACTGTAGCTTACAGGTTGCTGAGAAAGATGATTAAGTCTCACATACACACTGCTTTGATGTAATAAAACGTAATAGAAGTTAAACGATAAACTGATATTTTCCATGATGTCTTTGAATTGTTTTAATCATTTTCATATTTCCCTTTTTAGGTGAATTAATCCTCGTGATCGAGTAGAGAGGAGACTGGAATCCATCAAAGACAGGTGCCTCAAGGTGTCGGAGCGTCACGTTACTCTCTACGGGACTTGGACCTGCACTGAACTCTGAATTTCTGTCACCTGGTTATACGAGTTTGTTAACTTTGTGACATGCAAAAATATACCCATATATTTATTTTTTGGATGGAGGAATATGATGGTAGAAATGGACTGAAAATACTCCCCACATTGAAACTTGTATTTATTTCATATAATTGATTGAGTTTAACAAGTATATTTTTTGACAGCTAAATAAAGGGTTTTTTTTTTCTCCTTTAAGTGATGTTTCAGTTGAGTTATTTTCCTCCTTGCTGTGTAGTGCTTTGGCACTCCAGGTAAAGAACAACGTGCTTGACATAATTGGGTCCTATTTGGTTATGAAAAGAGCATGCGTGCTGATAAAAGCTGGCAGCATGATCAAAGTGCTGCGCGCCCTGATCAAAATCATACACCTGACACAGTTGTAGTTTATCCAGACAGACTTACGAAATGTGGGGAAACATATTTCAGACAGTACCCAGAAGCCTCCGTTCCACATGGTACGTGTTTTTGGTGTACTACTGTCTGTGTGTCAAATCAAATGCACTTGTTCAAAATATGAAACAACAATTAAAAACTAGAACGATTCTATGCTTCTTTCTGACACCTTTTATTGCCTTTTCCATTCCTCACCGCATGTCAGGTTTAAAAAAAAAATCTTACTTTTGTCGCTTTGTCAAAGTTTCCCTAAAATTCTACAACAGGAAGGCTCAAAAGTAGGATTCATGAGATATTTGACAAATTGTTTCTTATGGGAAAGAGGCCTAATTTTTCTCCATATTCTATCTTTCATTACTCTCCATCCATTTTTATGTGCCACTCCATTTTCCCTTCTCCTTCCTAATCATATTAATTCTCTCTGTCCCTCCCTACTTAACATTCATCCTCACTATTTTTCTCACGCTTACCCCATCTTCATTTCCTTTACCGGCATCACTCTTCCCCTCTTTCCTACAACCGTCTCTCAGTCCCGTCTGTCCCCCCCTTGTCTTCCCCCGCCTTTACCCATTCTCTTTCTACCTTTCTCTCTCCCTCGCCCTCTCTCTTCCTTGTCTTTCTCCCCCTCTCAGATGTCAGATCACAGTCTAGTCTTCCGCTTGCCCTGTCATCACATTTTTCACACAACCCCATCCCTTAATTGGGCCTGTATCATCATATCATATCATGTAGAATATCTGATCACAGCGAGAGATGAAAGATGGCCTCCACCTATCCCCTCACAGACAGACAGACACGCACATACTGTAGTCTCACACAAACACAAGACAGCCGAGCTCACACAAACATGTCAGTGGTCGTATGGGACAGGAATCTGAGGTGAAGGCTGTGTCTGTGCACATTTTTACACCTCATGTTTGCACCAAGTTGTTGATGTGATTGTTACAGCATGACAGGTGAGATGGTGTGTTTTCCAAGAGTGTCCAATGATGTTTGCATCAACTGCTAGTGGCTTTTGTGACGAGACAAAGGATGCCCTGCAGCCAGCAGTGTCACATCTACAGGTAACTAGCAAAATACAGGAAACATCAATAAAAAAGTGTCCCGGGAGTGCTAAAATAGCTCCAACATGTCTTGGCATCAGCGAGACGGATGCAACACAAAATCTTGTGCAAGATATCCAGTCATTCCTGATGCTGGCAGGAAATGCTTCACATAAGAGATATCCTGGAACAAAAAGCCCACATAATGAAATACACTGCCATGGGCTTCTGATTGATATTTCATTCATGTTCTCTGATGGCTTCTTCTATCCACAGCAAAAGTGGCAATAACACAGATCAGCACTAATTTTTACAGCATTTTTTGATTTAGCTCGAGTCTTACCAATGAACAATACCTATAACCATGACTATACCAAAAAGAATGTCAGCAAATACACTGACGAACAAACAAGTTCCGTAGAGAATATCGTCAAACACGCACTGGACGCTCCAGTGCATCCTGAAGGATATGGTTTTATGAAATTCTTCAAAGATGATAAGAGGAGTTAGGAGAAACCAACACTCTGCTACAAGAGTTGTCTTTTGAAGACCAGTTCTATTTTAACATTTGTATGAGTCATTGTCAATTATTCTGGGAACTGTCAAAGAGGACACCAGCAAAGACAAAAGGAACTTAAGTTATATACATTACATAGGCGCTCAATAAGAATGTTTGAATAGCTAAGAGTCATTAGAACAGACCATCCAAAAAATGTTTGATAAATGCCAGCAGTAAACTCACATAAAAGAGGTAGGTTGCAGTTAGAAACCAGCTTTATAAGCACTCTTGCAAGATTATTTTGTAGAAAAATTGCCCAAAATCAAAATAATTGATGGTCCTGTAAATTCAAATGGATTTTGGTGGCTGCCTGTGTTTCTAGCATTCATATAATCGTTCTAAAAGTGGTCCCAACGATTTTATTCATAACTGTCCTGGTTACAGTTGTGGTGTGGACTCCACGATTTTTTAAACAACAGTGAGTCATAGTGATTATTCTTTTTGTAAACACTGCTTTAGTCCTCAGATGAAAATGCCTCATAATTCACAATGATCCAGTTTAAGTCGACAAAAAGTCCTTACACTTCAAGTCAACCTTTCTTTAAAATGTCTCTCTTTAAAAGGTCCCATATTATGAAACACGTTTTCCCTGGTCCCTACATATGTAAGCTGGTCTTTCCTGAGCCTGTCAGCTCCCAGAATGAGAAGAACAAGTGATTCCTGCATGGTCTCTCCAGCCCACCCACTGGTAAAATGGCGATCTTACAGGCTGTACAGATTCAGCTCCTTTCATTACGTAACCAAAGGAGTCATTTTCATAGGCCGGCCTCCTCTGCGCGATGACTGGAGATATCCGAGAGGAGGCATCCACCCCCGAGGTGAGGTTTGGTGTGTCCAGCGGTAAGACAGCCATGGTTCTCAATGTCGTCGCTCAGAGCTAGACACACAAATTACTCTGTTGTTGGTTGTAAAAACAAACACAACAATATTGAGACACGATAACCATTCTGAAATGTCCTGCTGCAGCAGTGGAGTCTGTACTTCTTCAGGAGCCTCTCCTTCTGGGTCCCATTCTGGGTCAAACTGGTATGGTTGAACAACAGCATCCGTGAGCCATAGCGATACTTATCCACCATTATATTAGCGCACGCTACAGCTAGCGTAAGAGGCATCGTCTTCCTGAGAGGGGCGTGTAGCAGGCAAGGCAGGCGTTGACAGACGGAGATCATTAGCATTTAAAGGTGCAGGCACAGAAACAGCCTGCTCTCAGTAGAGCTCAGTTAGAGTTCTCAATGGGTCGGCCCGGCCAGACAAACCAGACCAGACGCGCAGGTTCGGGCCGAAAAAATATGCAAATGAGCCGGGCCTCGGGCTTCCTTTTTTATAAAACACATTTCATAAAACTTATTTCTTGCAGGTTGTAAATTATATATTGTTTGTTCTGTGAATCATCGCTGTTCACGTGTGGTGAAGGGGAGGGGGGCAGACGCACCTGACACTACTGAGTAAAGTTACGATGACAAGTGTATGAGGAAAACAATGCAGGCGCGCAGGGTTCAGGTTTGGGCCCGGTTCAGGCAGACAATTCATGCTGGTGTGTGGGGCTACGTCGGGTTTGGGCTTAAAAACCTGCGGGCCGGGTTGGGTCGTAATTTTCAGGCACGTTGAGAACTCTAAGCTGAGTAGAGCAACTTTTAGACAGCTGAAATTCAGAACCATGGACGAGTTTGTGGCAATGCATTTCGAATAGTGTGGTTGGACCTCTGACAGCGGTGTGTAATTAATGAAAAACAGTGTAACATGGGACCTTTAAACATATTCAATTAGGCTTTTGTTTTTATTTTTTGTTTTTAGCCAACATTGTCTTCCTCTCCATGTTTCAATGGAGCGTCACAATACATGATAAAGCATTTCACTTGTCTGACTTACACACTAACATTGTCTTGCACTGGTATTACATTAATGGTCAATCCCTGCATGCTTTGAAGCAAGCTAGCACATTAACCAAGCATTAGCAAGTGTTAGCCCTGAAGCAGGGTTCATTCGTTCATTATTTTCATATCGCAAATTGAAAACTTTTTTTGCGAGAGAAACTGTTCTCCAGCTAGTCTAAGCCAACATGGTTTGCTAGGAAATTCACGGCAAGCTAACACTGCCATCTGCCCAGTAACACTGACTTAACATTATACAAATGTATATGCATGATGAATAGTGCTCTTTCAAGTGCTTCTTCAGGTTGGTTGTATTCTTTGCTGAACTCATAGCCTCCGGGCATCTCTCTGTCTCCTTTTTTGACACTGCATTGCGTTTTCCTTTCTGCTGAATTGTAAATAAAATCTGTTCTTTTTGTGCTGAAGCGATCATGTTGTTGTCATTAATTCACTGTCAGGTACAGTAATACTTGGAATCCATTGTAGCAGTCCTTTTATGTAGTACTCGCTATCTTTGTTTTAGCTGCATACCAGGGTTCCACTGGATTGACTGCAGTGGATTAGGATTAGCATCACCTGTGTGCAGGGTGTGGCCCCTAATTAATGAGGGAAAGCAGCTTGGGGCATTCTCCTCTTCAGCCAATCAGGGTGAGACAACACCCCCTTTGTGAAGGCTTAAGAGAGGTGAGGAATGGCACCCAGGTGGGATGGATTTCCATTCTGTCCTTGTCCATGACACACTGCAGGCCTCATCCAAACGGCCTGTCAGCCAGAAACTCTTGTCTGTTTACATCCTATTGAGATTTCTTTGCTGCTCTTGTTCCGTCTACTTGAGACCACCTCCAATCGGCTGTGATGGGAACACAACACCAGGGTGAACATGCTAATATGCTAATATTTGACAATTAAGTGAGATGTCTCAATCCTCAGCAACTAAAGTCATCAGCTATTATCAGGAAACAAAATGAAAAAAAAGACTTTGTTGAGAAGGGAAAGAAAACTTGTCCAATAGCTATTGAAAGGAGCATTAAAAAAATACACCGCGGTTTTCATGTAAAAGTGGTATATGTAACCATCTAGATTTATGTTGCCACCCTTTGGAGGGTCAGGTCACAAACTATGATCTAAAAAAACTGAACTAAAGCCTTGGTCTGCACAGTATCCTCCTGGTGCTGAAGTGCTTCTTTTCCTGTGTATCCACTGGAGCAAACTGGAGAAATGGTTGACAAACAAACTTGCATGTCTTTTAGCACATACAGTATTGTATTGCAGTATTGCTGTGCGACACGTGCTGGATAGCACAAATGGTGGATGGACGGCATTTATATAGCTCTACAACACATGCCACATTTATCCATTCACACATATACTGATGGCATGTGATGGCAAGGCTGCTGACCTTATCATGAGGAGCATTACAGCGCTTCCTATACACAAAGCTATTCATACATATACCTACAGGAGCATATTCAGGCTCTTATCTAAGGGCACTTCAACATGCAGCTGAAGCCAGGGATCGAACCAGGTTGTCTTCCTCTGCCACAAAGACTCAGGTTAGAAAAACAACATAATATAGGTAAAAAGCCTGTTTTCTGTGGGTGTAAACCAATATAAACACATTTTAATTTAAATCGTGTTCCCAACAAGTCTAAATTCCTGTTAAAGCATTTATATCGAGTGGCTTGCTCCATGTCCCACCTACACATTAAAAACCTGTTTTTCAAAAGTTAAGGTTGTTTTTAGTGGTATTTTAGAGTTTGTGACTTCCTGGGAAACCACTGAAAATGTCAATTACTTATCTGGCACACAGGGGCTTATGATCATTTTTCGTCCAGCTAGCGCCCTTTTTATTTGATGACACTGCCATGGATGTATAAAATGGCCTGCTTGCCTTGAGAAACTCTGAACGGATATTTTTTACTTGATACTTAAGTAACTGCTTTCAAACATACTGATAACCAGCAACCTCTCAATGAACAGCTCCAGCCCGGAGCTGGAAGCAGCCTCCATGATTGACGACAGAGGCCAGTTGAAGTACAGAGCTAATTTATGGAGTTTTGAAATAGACAGATACCAGTAGCTTTGCCGCTATAATAAGTGATTTACTACTGCTAAATGTGGTTAGTTGCAGTTTCCGATTAGCTGCTTGGTTGGCAGGCCTTGCTGACTCGGCCCTGGGTTGCCAGGCTGCAAACCTGGAACGAAAACCAGGTTTTGTGGTGGTGTTTTTTGTGCTTGACCTGGGATAGTCAGCGTCTGCAACTCACTGGTTAGGGAGTAGGATGGGGTGTAACGTACATCCCATGCTATTGGCTGCAACCTATTTTTACAGGAAATACATAACAATGCTATCATTCTGGCAGTTAGAAAAGATGATCTTTTTTTTTTTTTTTTGTCCTTAAACAGAGTGCCAAATATGGACAACCCTGTTTCTGTTCTATCCTGTCATGACAAGAACCCTACTAAATTTTACTGAATTTGGGTTCTAGCACAGGAATATATTTCTCATCAGGATCTGTGGCTGGATAACATGCAAAACCATTTATAGAGTGTTAGATGTACTGTACGCCACAATTTTGTACCCTGACAAATACTTGAAAGAATATGTTCACCACAGGTCGTATTGTGTTTCATTGGCTGGTGGATGAATGCAGAGTGAAATCCAATTGAGACAGATTGAAACATGTGAAGACATGGATCACAGTTTAAACAGGTCTTCCTGGAATCATAATGCAACTGTCTACATCTTTCAGTACAATTGAATTGAGCCAGGAGCATTTGGGAACCACAAAGATCTCAGATGGCACTTACTTAAGATTGATCTCCTGGAGGCAGTAAAAAATAAATGCAAGAAATCTACTATTGACGCAAAAGCTTTGAATGAAAACCTCTTTTTTATATTAAGGTGTTGTTTTGGCTCTGGAACATGACCTTGGTAGCTTCTGGCAGGGAAAAGTAAAGAGTAAAACTTCCAAACTCCATTATGTGATAGAACTTTTTTTTCTTGCTCCTTTCTTTGTCTCCCTCCTCTTTTTTTTCCACTAGACGGCACAGTATTTCACTTTTATCTACAGATAGCAGGACTTTGTGTTATCTTATTTTGTTTTGGGAGAAGATTCACAAGTACTATCCGCCCCATGATCCCAACAGACGACAAGATACAGAGCTCCAGGTCTGCAAACTTCACAGTGAGAAAAATGAGGTCTTACTGAAACTACCTTTGGTGTGTGTTTAACTCTCTGGTTATTCCCTCGGAAGATCTGGAGAGCAAAGAGGCTGCTGGCTGAATAGAATTACAGTGCTTTAAAATGTAGCTTTTAGTAAGCAGCTGAAGATCACAACTGAAATCTGGTGCTCGAAAAAGGAGTTTGATTGGATTATTGAGGGTTGCTGGGGGTTAAACGGACTCAAGTTGGAAAGCAGATGTTTTCAAATGAAGTCATACAGTCGCAAGCTAACTGGCTTTGATCGACTTTCCATTCCTCATCAAATACATCGAGCAAAACAACTTATTTGGTAAAATCAGTGGTTCCTCATCCCACAGCACCCCTTCATTGATGCCACCTGTCATGTTCCAAAGTGCTCATTTGAATTGAGTTCTAAACTGAATGTTATTCAACAATATTCACAACATGAAAAAAATTATTCTCAGCTTTAAGCTACAGTGCTGTCCTCACACTTCCAGGCTGCAGTCAGTCAGACAGAATCCGGCATTGTGGCAGTAAGCCGCAGTGTGTTGCTGTTGGTGTAGGAGTGTCCTCCTATGACCCATTTTGTGAACTTTAACCCCTTGCTCTGCTATTAGCATGCTGGTCCTACTGGTCCTACTAGTGACTGTCCACATCAATAGATTCAAAGAATAATAATAAACAACCAGGATGCCAGGCATATCATTACAGTTGGTTTGAAGGCTGTAGCATTTAGCCCTGTGGCTGACCCGTTCCATTCAGCCTCTGGTCTACAAGGCCCCAGGAAGAGCACCAGGCACTGAAGCCAGTTTTCTGAATGACCAAACCATGTAGTTACATCATCACGTGATGCACTGTGACCCAAAGAGACTTTTTTTCCTTACATTGTGAAATAAACGTCTGTAAAATAGCTGAAACCATTTTTTTGAGCGTCAGAATCTGAGCCATTCAGTTCAAAGAAAGTTTTGGAAGTCTAGAAGAGCTGCAAGATTTAACTATTTTTATCCCCATTCAAGTTAGTGGGGCACTAAACTGCTCAACTAAATTGAGTAAGTATCTTTTTTTGAACATGATGCTCACCGATCACCCACTTACAAGATTGGTCACAGTAGCGTCACTTCGGGCTTAGTTTCTCCAAAAGTTGAGCCTGTTTCATTTGTTGTTGTTTTGTTTTGTTTTTTCGCTGCAGCTGGCTGTGTATTTTTTTCCTGGCTCCCCCCTGCAGCAACTACATGGTGAGGTTTCTGAGAAAAAAAAATCACACCTTAGGTTAAAATAATTACTTTTGGTTAAGGAATTTGTGTACTGTCATTAATTCACTTAGATAACATAACTTAAAAACAAATCAATCTTGACTAACATAAGAGCACTAACACGCAAGACATGAACCTCAGTCCCTTGAGGGAATGAGGGAATAGAGACCCCTTCCAGTGGGCCCTGTGGGACCTTATTTCAGAAAAAAAAAAAAAAAAAAACTTTGTATGACAGAGAATGGAGAGAGACTAATAATTTCACACATATGATGTTTGTCAATTCAAAAGATAATTTTCCAAATCAATAAAGTCGCAGTTTGTCATAAAGCCAACAAAATATAAAACTGTCATGTTGTCTCGGTATACGGTCACCATAACCTGTAACTTTCCTGTATATAGGCAGCTCACAAAACTGACAAACTCTCCTTCCATGTTACTGCAGTGGTCAATATGGCCAGATATATTGTGATTTAGATTTTTTTTGTACTTCCTTGTGTGTACCGATGGCAGCTATGTTGCTGTTGGTGATGTTTGTAGTTAAGTGCTGACGAACACTTAACTACAAACTACAAAAAAACAACACTGTACGTGTCATTCATGGCACAATTCAAGCGGGATCAAGAAATGATTTGTCCCTCTCCATTCACTGCGATACAAGGTTTCTCCCACGGGGTCCACCGGGAGGGGCCTCGGCTGTCTGTGTCCTGTGTATCCAGCCTCCCTGACCACCCTCTGACTCAGACTATTTTTGACTCTTTATACAGCTGCACTGCAGGGGTGCTTCAAAAAGTGACTCTAGGGTGGTAACTACAGTGTCAAACTTAGAAGCGCGAGGCCACTGATGTATTTGACATGCTGAGAGTGAAAACAGGCTGAGCTGTATTAACTGTTCATTTATTACTTCTAGCTACACTTGTGAACCGTTTATGTCAACCAGCTTTCAGTTTCATCACCATTTATCCAATACTACTTATTTCAACTGATTATCCCTTACCTCTGGCAATCTGTTTAAACCATTTACGCACTGCTTTCAGCTTTAACTGTCTAGACTTCTCTACTCCGCACAACACATAGCATTCAGGTGTTACAGCTGACTGAATGCGTCAATTTTGGTTTTTACGGGACATTTTAATTTTTGAGCTACTCCACAAACTTCCCATGTGCCCCCACAGGTAACTGTAGGAATACTCTTCGGGGCACAAATATTGTAGATGACTTGTGCATCACGTTGGAAGCTGTAACAGGTAGCATCTCTGTTTCTGGAGAATGCTGGTGATCTGACGTCCTCTCTTCTTGTCGTGCAACCACGACGGCCTACTAACGCACGTTGCTGTGACATGCCGAGGCTGCCATGTTGAAGCCGGACAAGGACGCCGCCTGTATCATGTGAATGTATATTTGTTTGCAAGTGAGAGCGTGCACATGCGTGTGGCTGTGTGCGTCTTTCTCTATGTGCTCGGTCGAGAGTGATTGATTTTGAAGTGCAGAATCTTGACAGAGTGTTCGGCTATCCCAGGAGGCGCGAGACCACAGGGCCGAAACAGACGAGCAGCCCTCACTTTCTTCTCCTCTCTCTCTTTCTCCTTTACTCTCCTTCTCCCTCCATTCTCCTATACCTCCGTCCTGTTCCATTCCCACATGCCATCCCCCCTTTCAATCTAACCCCGTTTCCTCCCTGCTATTTCTACCCATCTCTCTGATGGGTTTATTGATATGTAACATTGATATTTATTGCTGGCTAAAATGAGCCGCCGACTTGCAGGTGGTGGGTGGGGAATCCTGATGTGGGTCAATAAGAGACAGACATGCCTGGTGATTTGCTTTGAGGGAATTCACAGCTGCTGCAGCATATACTGCTGAGATATAGCTCGTGTCAAACTCTCATCCATAGGAGGAAAAAACAACAGAGATGTGAAATGGAAAGGTCTCAGGGAACATTGCAGATTTTCAATATTGTTTAAATAGAATACCATATTGGCATGCTCTACAATCTTTTCACTCACCTATCACTTACTGTCCATAGCTATTTACAGTCTATAGATACTATATGTGCAGAGGAGTGAGGAAATAAAGAGGTTCTGTTACGAGTGCAGTTGCAAATGATTTCATTTATTTATGGCAGCCTGAGAACTACATCACACGTGGAAATTATGGAATTCAATTTTCACAAACACTTATGGAGCCATCATGGCTTTAAAATAAAATTCAAATTACTTTTTGTACCATATGTACTGATCTTCAAATTACACTGATGATTGAGAACATATTTCAGATATATA